>VSMD01105711.1:0-14411 GCA_008750895.1 Mirza zaza
CACCCTGCGTTGCCCACCCATGGGGGTGGCAGTGGCTTCCTGCCCTCACTGCAGCGTGAGGCGCTGGCATCTGCCACCTGTGTGGGTGGCACTTGTGCAGGTGCCCCCATCCCCAGGAGGATAGAAACGGCTGAGGGCCTCTCCACATGGAGGGGGGGCAGCGTCCAGGGCGAAGGCTACACCAGGCCTGTCCCCACCTCCCAAACGAGCAGGTGTCCACATGAGCGTGTGTGCGTGTGTGCACGCGTGTGCTTGTGGCCTGGATGGGGCTTGGCACCCCCCTGCCTCTAGGCATGGCTGGCCTCAGTGTGCCACCTGAGCAGCTGTCCTGGGCCCTGGATGACAAGGGCCCCATTCATGGTTTAATTCTCTGCGGTCAGGCCGGGCGCGGTGGCTCACGCCTGTCATCCCAGCACTCTGGGAGGCCGAGGCGGGAGGATCGCTCAAGGTCAGGAGTTCAAAACCAGCCTGATCAAGAGCGAGACCCCGTCTCTACTATAAATAGAAAGAAATTAATTGGCTAACTAATATATATAGAAAAAATGAGCCGGGCATGGTGGCGCATGCCTGCAGTCCCAGCTACTTGGGAGGCTGAGGCAGCAGGATTGCTTGAGCCCAGGAGTTTGAGGTTGCTGTGAGCTAGGCTGACGCCACGGCACTCTAGCCTGGGCAACAAAACGAGACTCTGTCTCAAAAAAAAAAAAAATAATAATAATAATAATTCTCTGCTGTCTTCATGTAGAAATTAATTTTGGAACAAGAGCCCATATTTTCACTTCGTGCCGGGACTGAGCATTCCGCAGGGCAGGTGTGTGCTGTGCTCTGGAGGGAGGGGCACCTGGGCAGGTCTCCACCTGGTGCTGGAATCTACATGGGTTCACCTGGTGAGTTCACCTTGTTAGTTTACACCTGGTGAGTCCACCTGGTTAGTTCACCTGGTGAGTTCACCTGGTTAATTCACCTGGTGAGTTCACCTGGTTAATTCACCTGGTGAGTTCACCTGGTTAATTCACCTGGTGAGTTCACCTGGTTAGTCTACCTGGTTAGTTCACCTGGTGAGTTCACCTGGTTAGTTCACCTGGTGAGTTCACCTGGTTAATTCACCTGGTGAGTCTACCTGGTTAGTTCACCTGGTGAGTTCACCTGGTTAGTTCACCTGGTGAGTTCACCTGGTTAATTCACCTGGTTAGTTCACCTGGTTAGTCCACCTGGTTAGTTCACCTGGTGAGTTCACCTGGTTAATTCACCTGGTGAGTTCACCTGGTTAGTCCACCTGGTTAGTTCACCTGGTGAGTCCACCTGGTGAGTTCACCTTGTTAGTTTACCTGGCTGGCCCTGGGAGGCTGGGGGCTCGGCCCGCAGGAGAGTGGCCAGATGTATCACACAAATAAGCCTAGAGGTTGCCCAGCTAACTTGGAATTTCAGACAAACAGCAAAAACACTTTGAGTGTAAATATTTCCCTGACATTTGCTGATTTCTAATCTGGCGTCTCCAGCTGGGGGTGTCTGGCCAGGGAGGCGGATCCCCAGTTTCCAGGTGGGATTTGTCAGTGGGCCCTGAGACCGCCTTTCGACGGCCGTGCCTGGGGCGGACCCTGCCCCTCCCCTCACGTGTGTCAGGCAGGCAGGAGCACCCCACCCCAGGCGGCTCTGGGTCCGGGGGCATCCGAGGACCCCGCCGTCCCTGGAATTGTGGTTGCATTTAATAAATGTAATGTGCAGAGAAGCAGGTCAGGGTTTGAGATTAGCGCCTGGCACGTAACAAGGGCAGCTGCTTCTGCCCATCTGGAACCTGCTTTGGCATCTTCAGGCCCAGGCTCAGCCCCACAGGCCTCGCTCTCCACGTCTGCTGGTCTCCATTTAATGAGCGATTTTGGATTAAAATGGGAGCCGAGAACAGGGCACCAATCTATATTAAATCTCGGCAAAATGAAAATTGCAAAGATTGACTTAGGGTGGTTATGGGAGGAAATGTAATCATAGCTGGCCGCAGCCTCCTTCGCCTGGGACAGAGCAGGGTGGGTCGCGAACGCCTCCTGCTCCCGGGGTGGCTCCGCCCACGTGGCGTGACACCTGCAGGCGCCACCAGGAGCGTGCTCATGGCTCGTGTGGGCGCTCGGGGCCCAGCATCCATGACTGGCCTGGTGGCAGCGCTGGAAACCAGCCTTGTCTATCACAGACGTGATGGGCCATCACACCTTCACAGACACACCCAGCAAGTCTGCGGGAGGGCGGAGGCCGCCTGCTGTCCTGGGGGCCCCTCCTCCCTCCTCTATCAGCACAGCCACGTCCCCACGTGGCACTAAGCAGCCGTCGTGTCGCCGCCCTGCACACTCGGGCAGAGAGAACACGGGCTGTCCCGGCCCTGTCCCTGCCCGACACCTGCCCGGCTCGAGGCTGGGCTGCCAACGGCCGGCCAGGCCTTCCCCGAGCCAGATGCCATCGGCCCCTCAGCCGGGGACGGTGACCAGAGACTCCAACGTGCATCTGTGCGTTTGGGATGTTTTACAATGCACATGTTGATGGTCAGGGGACCAGGGTCACCCAGGGACCGGAAGGACAGTTGCCGAATCTCCATTTCCTCCCAAAGACACTGCAGGGGGGAGGGGAGGTCTGTGGGGGTGGGGAGAGCTCACCCTAGAACATGTGGACAGATGTAAGGGGTTGCCCTGGACGTGTGGACATGGGGGGGCCCTGGACCTGGCCCCTCCGGAAGCAGCTCCTGTACTTCCCGGGAGACACCCTGCCCCCGCTGGTCCTGAGCGCTGGTGGCAGGAGGGAGAGAGCCCTGCCCGACCAGCACTGCCCCGACCCGCCCTGCCCGGACGCTCTGCCCCGACTTGCCCTGCCCCAGGCCGCTGCATCCCGGCAGGGGGCACAGGAACCCAGATCCCGAAAAAACGTAAACGCCTTCCTCTTCGTCTATGCTGCTCAAAATGGAAACACTGACTTCGCGGGACTCTCCTCCAAGAGCCGTCGGCTTCCCTGGCAGGTGGGACGGTGCTGTCTGGTGGGCCAGTGGCACCGAGGCCGGGGAATAAGCTCGTCCTGCAGCAGCAGCCTGCGTGAGGCACATGGTCAGCACTGACTGGATCGTGGATGGCGAGTGTGTTCACACAGCGATCGGGAGGGATGCGTCCCTCACCCGTGTGCGTGTGTGGATGGCGTCCCGGCTGCTCCACACATACACACACACGCGCGCGCGTGCTCGCCTCGCGCCGGCTCTGAGGGGTCCTGGCTCCCACCCACTCCCTGAGGGACACTCGGTGTGGCCTTCTGTGGCCAACTCTGGCCCACGTCACACTGTGGCCGCGGAACCCCTGGGCAGATGCAGGCTGTGGGCGACCCCGGACACACGGCCCAGGTGTCTGCTGGGCCTCGAACGACAGTTTGTTCCCACACCTGAAACAGAGACCGCAGTGCCCGGGATCGCATAACCTCAGTGCCGTCCTGGCCAGAAAGCCGGAAGGGCGGAGAGGCGCAGCTCCGATGCCACAAGGGGGCACAGGCTTTGGGTGACAGCGACAAAAATGGGTTCTGTCACATGCCTCGTGGGCGTCAGATGCATCGCGGGTGCCGGGCCCTTCCTGGGGTTTGCGGCCAAACGTCCAGACCGGCCAGTGCCTCGTTAGGACAGCGCGCGCCTCCCACGTGGACCGGGGAATTGGCCTCGTGTCAGGACGGATCAGGGGTCCCGGGAGACGCCAGGCTGGGGGCTCCTTGCCGTGGACAGGACAGGGCTGGAGGGCAGAGCGAGGCTGGCTGGGAAGAAGCTCTGAGGTTCCCTGACGCACAGCAGAGCGGTCCGCCAGCCCTTCCGCCAAGATCGCGCCGCCAGCCCCGGTGGCGGCCCCAGGTGTGCCGGGCTCTCCAGGTGGGCCCGTGCGTCCTGGGAGACAGAGGCCCCCACACGGCGAGCCGGGCTCCACCTGCGCCTCCCAGAAACGCAGGCCACGGCTGCCGGGGCCACGGAGGCAGCTCTGCGCTCGGCACGGCAGGAGTCGGCTCCCCAGGACCCCAGGGACGGACGCAGCCCCCAAAGATCAGAGGCGAAGAAGACAGGGCGATGTGGCTTTATTCAGAGACCCCTCCCACGCCGCGCCTCGACAGTGCGACCCGCTTCCTGTCAACTCTGGGGGTAATTTAATTCCGACGTGTCCCCTCTCAGAGCCGCTGCAAAGCCCGGAAAAGCCCGGCACGGTCACTTCCCGCGGTCAGGAACACACCGCACCAAAAGCGAGTCTGCTCGTGACGCGAACCGCCCCGTGCCCCTGGCAGCGTGGACCTTGCCCCTCTCCAGCCAATCTGCAAATTCATTTTCAGTTCTGGTTCCACGAGGCAGACTTCTGCAGGGGCATCGGGACACCGCGTCCAGGGCTGTGAGTTCGCAGAGGTAATTGTTGGAGAAATGATTTAATACGTCGCAAATCCCTGTATTTCCATCTCTTCAAATGGGATGCCAAAAGCGATTAAGGACTAAAAACATATCACCAACAAATTCACATTATAAAATTGCTGTAATCATTCTCCGGGGGATTAACCGGGGCTTAGGTGCCTCTGCTCGGTCCCGCCGCCCTTCCCACGGGAGCTCAAGGGGGACGCCGGGCGGCTGTGGGGTCGGAACAGCCGTTTGTGCGATTCTCCCGTCCTCTTGGGAAAACGGCATTTGTCCTTCGCCAAGAGCCTCTTCAGTGAGCGTGTCCAGCCTGCAAGGGAAACAGACACGCGTGTTCGGCAAAGCGAGCGTCTGTGCCGGGACGGTCGCCCGTTAGCTCAAGCGTGAGGCCGATCAAAGTTCCCGATGATTCTATAACATCTACATGAGTGAAATGAAAACGTCCTTCTCTGGGATGAAACTAACAACACAAAGAAACTGCTGGAAGCTACGTGCGGGTGCCAGAGTCTGTCAGTGAACTTTCGTGGGGGCAGCTGGGCTGGGGCCTCGTTGTGCCCGTTACTGAAAACCAGGGGTGCTGTTTTTGGGGAGCAGATTCTTGACGGGGAGAAAACAAGGATCTCTGTGCAGTATCCTGGGCACCACTAAACCGAGAGCTGGGCCCACAGGGCTCACTAAGTGGGTGGAAACATCCCCACCAAGCAGGCCGGTTCTGTGCAGGCGAGAAGGCAGGGGAGGGGCTGCCCCTTTTCAGTCACGCCGAGCACAGGGCAGCCGGACGGACGCACGAGGGTCGGAGAAACTGGCCTGCTGTCTGGCTGTTTTTAGGAAAGGAAGAAAGGAGAGGCCGTGTTTTCTACCTGACACAGGAGTCAGGGAACAAAGACAGGAGCAGGACCTGGGCCACGCAACCTGCCTCTCCTGACCCCAGCAGGGGACTCCGGTGGAGCCACGGGGCTTAGAGAAGCCGCCCCAGCCCCTACCCACCCAGAACCTTTCCAGAGCCTCCAGCAGGGCCGGGACTTCATTCGTGTGGTTGAGGGAGGAAGGAGGCCTGGCTCCAAGACAAACCCCCCGTGGGCATGGAGGAGGACCAGGGTTGTCACTGCTGGGCCGCCTTTGGGGGGTCACTTTGTCATCTGCTGTATCCTGGCGGCTCCCAGGCTTGGGTGTGGCTGCCCAGCGTGAGGTTGGATGGGCACGTGGAGCCAGGAACTCAGCAGACGTTGGAAGGAAGCGGACAGTGGCTCCTCCTGCTGCACGCCCAGCCGAACCCAGCTGGCTCTCAGGAGAGACTGCAATTCCCACCGCGATGCCCTGAGCACACGGAGCCCGGCAGGTCTGAACTGACACAGGCCCCCAGTGCAAGAGACACACGAGATTTTCTTTTTGTTTTTGAGACAGAGTCTCACTCTGTTGCCCGGGCTAGAGTGCCGTGGCGTCAGCCTCGCTCACAGCAACCTCAGACTCCTGGGCTCGAGCAATCCTCCTGCCTCAGCCTCCCGAGTAGCTGGGACTACAGGCATGCGCCACCATGCCCGGCTGATTTTTCCTATGTATTTTTAGTTGGCCAATTAATTTCTTTCTGTTTTTAGTAAAGACGGGGTCTCACTCTTGCTCAGGCTGATCTCGAACTCCTGACCTTGAGCGATCCGCCCGCCTCAGCCTCCCAGAGTGCTGGGATTACAGGCGTGAGCCACCGCGCCCGGTCACACACTGGATTTTGAAGACTCAGTCCCCCAAATCGTAAAACATCTCATTGATAACTTAAAATGGTAACTATATTTTGAAATGATGACATATTGGATATGATAGGATAAACAAAAGCTATCAGTAAAATCAATTCACCTGCTTCCATTTACTTTTTTTTAACGTGGCCACTAGAGCATGTGAAATTCTGCGCAAGGCCAGCGTTGTCCCCGGATGGGGGGTGCTGGTTCAAAGGGCTGGTGTGAGGGTCTCGGTTCTGGGGGCGCTGCCTCACAGCCCCCCGCCCCGGCCGCACATCCTTACCCACAAAGAGTCAGTTCAAACCCGAGTGCTAAGCAAAGCTCTGTCCCGTTTAATCTCCCCCAGTGCTGGAGGGACACCGGCCCTGGGGGTTACACAGGTGGTGATGAGGGTCCTCCCACGGGGTTCCTGGCCACCCTGACACACCTGCTCAGGGCGCCACCCAGGGCTTCCTCCCCGCAGATGTTCCCCAGAGCCACAGGCTTGCAACAGGCAACCCTGTCGGTTGCATTTGCAGTTTGCCAGCTGTGGGCACACAGGCTGTGGGGGTGTCTTAGAGCAGGAGGCTCGCCGTGCAAACTTGAGAGAGGCCAGTGACATCCACTGTGCTAGACCAGGTTGCTCTACGACAGGGCACTGTTGAGAAAGCTGCCTGATTTCCCTTGGAAATACTCTCTGACGGGCAAGCAGACATGCGGGAGAACAGTAAAGAAACAGCTTTGCAACCTAAAAAAAAAAAAAAATGTTTAGGTCCTTGTCAGAATAGAGGCAACTGCGTTGGCACTCTGAGACTCGGACCCCAGCTCGAGCTAGTCAATAAAACTCCTTTTGATGATTTCAAAAAAAAAAAAATGTTTAAATGTAATTTGAACTTTAAAAAAAACTAAGCTATTGAAAGAATTCTTGATTAGCAAAATGGTTCTTTTTAAAAATCGGTTTTTACCCAAGAGGGAAGAGAGATTTTTTTTTCCTTTACCCTGTTCTTAGGATTCCACATATTTGCTAGTAAGTGGTTGCGTACAGATTAGTTCGAGCCTCTCAGAGAGACTTTAGGCTCTGTTGTAGACGCAGGTGGCCAACGCTGACACAGTTATTTGAAACTGGAAATTATGATGAATTCAGTCACAAATGAATACTAATTTGATATTAATTAACTTAAAATTAATATTGTTTTTGTAAAGTAAGTTGGAATCAAATACTCTATTCTGGATATAAAGGATGTACCAAATGTCTCTGGTTTTAACAGGAATAAACAACCCTGTTTCAAATTACGATAAGTAATTTATAAAGTTGACTGAAGGTCACTTTGAAATGACTCCAGAAGTAAAGGGTATTTCAGTTTCCAGCTTTCCTGCCTCAACTTATCTAAAATGCATTTGAAAAGTAGTCTCCATGACACAGGAAGAGTTCTTAAAAAGAAAAAAAATAATAATAATAAAGAAAAGTAGTCTCCAGCGCTCAGCTGTTTGCACAAAACTGATAAACTACTTCGTTAGGGGAAAAGACACCAAAGAAATAAAAATGGAAACTAGCAGAAACCAGATTGAGCATATGTCCTTATGAATAAGACTTAATCACACACTTCATTTTGCAAATACAAAAGGGCCTTTTGAAACGTATTAATTAAAGTTAAGCGCTATGGACAGGCCGTTTTGCGGATGGCGAGGAATTGGGTTAATCAGGCCGACACCGCAGCGGCCGCTGGGCGCAAATGCGGACGGCTGGGTCAGGGACAGCCCGGCCCGCCCGCCCCCACGGTGGCAGGACCTTTGCCGCGCCCCAGCATAGAAGAGACAGACCCCCAATCCGCTCCTAACCCACGGGCGCGGGGGTCCCGCGTACTCACCCGGAGTCCGGCCTCCCCCTCGGAAACCTGCGCGGGTTGGTGGGGAGGGGGCTTTGCTGGCCACTGGGGCCAGATCGGGGCCCTCCCTGACCCTCCAGGGTCAAGGGGGCGCGGGCTGTGAGGACCCTCCTCCGCCAGCCTCTGGGGCAGAGCCGCGGGAAGCGGGCTCCGCGCAACTGCACGCGACGCGGGCCGTTCCGGGCGGGCGACGGTGGCTGGAATCCGGGGGATATTTAGGGGTGAACCGCGCAGAGCTCCAGGCAGCTAGCGATGGCGTCCACTTCTCGCCCCTCGATCAGGCAAGAAGATAAACAGAACATACTGGAACCTGGAAAAGGCCGAAAAAAAGCTCCTTTCCGGGGCCTTCCTGCGCCCGCAGTCCAGCGCCTTAGCAAACGGCGGCTGCGGGGGTCGGTGGGGCGGCTGCGGGGGCGCCGGGGGCTCCGGAGTCTCGGGCAGGCTGAGGCGGGAGGTGCCGGCGACGGCGACGTGCGCTCGGGAACACGCCAGCCAGAGCGCGGGCCTGCAGCTCCGCCAGACGTGGTGACTGGGGCCCGAGGTCGAGCCCCACGTGGGATCAGCACCCAGCCCGAGCCGGCTCTGCCTCCGCCCTCCGCGCCCGGGCCGGCGGCCGGTGGGCCTGTCTGGGGTCGGAACGCGCCCACGCTCACCGGCCCTGGGACCCTGCCACGGTCTCCTTTTCCGGGGTGAGCGGCAGTGCCCGGTCCCTCCAGCCCCCCCCCATCCGTGATGACCCCCGGCAACGCCCAGGGGACGTTGGGACAGGGCCCAGAGGGCGCCGCGGGTTCCTAGCTTGGATCCCAGCGTCCCACCCTCCCGCGCAATGCCGTCCTGGACGGGCTTTGCGCTTCCCGCAGCCCCAGACTGTTCGCTGTTCAGGGGTTGGAAGGGAGGTCGGGCCGCCTCCGCCCCTGGGGCAGGTCCGTCCGTCGGTCCCGGTGTCTCTCGTGGGGCAGGGTGACAGTCCTCAGGGAAGTGTAACGAAGAGCGCGTGCGGAAGGAGGCGGGGGCAGGCACAGTCAAGGCTTCTCGTTACAGTGTTTGCAAAGCGCCGAGGGCGTTCCGGAGAAGGCGGCGCACTTGTCCGGGCAGGGCCCCAGCGCGGCGCCCGCCGAGAAGGGGCACACGGCGGCCTGGCCGAAGGGCGTCAAAGGCGCGGCGGCCACGGGCGCGGCCAGGCCCTGGCCTTGGTTGAGGTAGGCCACCAGGCGCCGCATCTCGTCCAGGGCCTGCGCCTGCATGAGGATGTAGTTCTTGGCGAGCAGCAGCGTGGCGATCTTGGAGAGCTTGCGCACCGACGGGCTGTGCGCGTAGGGGATGACGGCGCGCAGCCCGTCTAGCGCGTCGTTGAGGTCGTGCATGCGCCGCCGCTCGCGCGCGTTGATGCTGAGCCGCAGCGAGCGCTGCTCCCGGGGCCGCCGCCGTCCGTCCGCCGCGCTCCCGGGCCCGCGCCGCCGCCGCCGCTGCTCGAAGGCGTCGTCCTCGTCGCCGCTCTGCTCGCCGCTGCTCTCGGCCGCCGGCGCTGGGGCGCGGGGCGCGGGGGGCGCGGGGAGGTTGCCGCCCGGGCCTGGCGCGCCGTAGCCGCAGG
The DNA here is from genome assembly GCA_008750895.1 of Mirza zaza. Lineage (NCBI taxonomy): Eukaryota > Metazoa > Chordata > Mammalia > Primates > Cheirogaleidae > Mirza > Mirza zaza. Next base: position 9,583 of record VSMD01105711.1, read on the forward strand.
CGGCCTCGGGCCCCCGCGCCGCCCCGTAGGCGAGGCCGGCAGCCGCCGCCGCGTAGCCGTGGCTCAAGGCCAGGTACGCATCCCCCGACAGCGACTCGAGCTCGGCCATGGGGCCGCCGCCTGGGCACGAGGGCTCCCCGAGCGGGCGGGCGCTCATGCGGCAGGACCCGCGCCGCGCCGCCCCCGAGGCCCGCCGGAGCCGGCCGCTGCCGCCGCCGCGGTGCCGCTCCCGGCTCTGCACGACCGTCCGGTTGTCTGCGCGTCGCGGAGCCTGGTGCCCGGCCTCCCGGCCCGCCTCCGCCCCGCCTCCGCCCCCTCCTCTCCCTTCTGCCCTCCCTCCTAGGCGTCTTCCTCTTCCCTCCTCCTCTTCCTCCTTCCCCTTCTCTTCCTCCTCCCCCTCTTCCTCCTCCACCCTCTCCCCTCCCCTCCCTCTCCCTTCTCCTCTTCCTTGCCGGGCCAGGCGCGCAGGGCCCGGCCAGGGGCGGCTCTAGCTGCTGCTCGGAGGCGCCCGCTGGGACTGCGCAGCTGTCCAATCAGAGGGGACCTGGTGGCTGCCTCTTCCCCGGCCGGCTCCACCAGCCGCGCGCAGACTGCGAGCCGGGGTTGGGGGCAGCGGCCTCGGGAGCGCTTTGACGTGCTTCTCGGCGCCCGGCCACCGCCTCCTGCAGCCTGGAGGTTGCTGCCACCAAACGCAGGCGTCCCACGTGGCGCCCGCCTCAGTCCGTCCTGTCGTCAGTCCCTATGGGCAGCAGCCGGCAGAGTGCCCTGGGCCCCCGGGGTTCGGCATGGTGGTCGGCGCCGAGCGGTGGAGTAGCGCGTGCCAGAGTCCACAACTCCCGCCAGGCGCCCTGAGCCAGGCTGGACCCTGTCCCAGGTAAGCACCGAGTTTCTACTACCCCAGGAGCACCCGGGAGGGGGTAGGGAGTCCGAGGCTTCACCCCGTTCCTGTTGAGGGAGGTGCGAGTGACTGCTGCACTGGTCAGCTCACCGCTAGTCACCTGCCTCCGTGTGCACCAACCTGGCGGCTTGGAGCGCTTTTCCCAGAGCCTCCAAAGTCGCAGCCTCCTCCCGAGTCTGGACACAGCTGATGGGAATTCCGCCAGCTTCCCTACCTACCTTTCCAATTCTTCTTCCAACAGGGTGTGAAGGCTTGGACCCCAACTTCTCCGGGGTGGGAGCCTGCCTAGGCCCATGGAGGTGGTGAGGGTTGGCTGCTCCTGGCGCAGTCGGGAGGTGGGTCAGCCTGCCTTCCAGCCTGCGGTGGAACAGTTCACCTGCTGTGTGACCTTGGCAGAGTCACTTAACCTCTCTGTTCTCCGGGTTCCACCAGGGAGAGGCATAACCGGTGATCCACGTGTTGTCGAGTGCGCCGGGAGGGTGAGTGGGTGCCTGACGCACGTGGGGAGGGACTGGGTAAGAGCCATGTGCGCTCTGGAAGGTGTGGAAATGTGGCGATGACTGAGCCACACCGGGGAGTCTGTGCCCAGTGCAGGGAGACCGGCAGGAACACGGATGGGCCATCCTGGGGTCTGCGGGCCTTGCTCTCTGCCTGGCCAGCGGCCCCACGTCCGCCCTGAGGAGGTGGAGGGCAGGCCGCAGCCACAGGGCAGGACGCCGGTGGCCCCAGGGAGGCTCAGTGCTGGGGAGGCACCCCGGCCGGCCCCCGGGCTGGTGTCAGGCACAGGTGGGGCGTCGGGGAGACCCGGTGTGGACGGGAGGCCACGGTGTTGGTGCTTGCTCCCAGAAGCTCAGGTGGAGGGGCTGACGGAAGGGGCAGAGCTTGGGGGGGGAGAGTGAGGGCGAGGGTGGAGCCAGAGATGGAGGTGGGGGCACTGCCCCGTGGGGCCAGGTGGGGAGCTTGGCCTCTGGGAAGAGCCAGCCGCACTCAGGGGAGCGTTTGAAAGGGCCACTCTCGCTGTCCAGACCAGCGGAGCTGGCAGGGCCGTGGAGGAGGGTCCTGCCTGGGGACTGGGGGCTGGCGGGAGGACGGGTGCTGGCCAGGACTGGGAGTGTGGACGTCCTGCACGTGAAGGCCCCGGGTGTCCAGCTGGCACGGGTGAGGACCACGCAGGAGCCGACAGGGCAGGCGTGGGGGGATGGGCTTCCCAAGCGGGGCTCCTTTGAGGCCGAGACTCCACCGTGGTCCTTGGGCGGGGGACCTGGGCTTTGGAACTCAAACTGCCCCGCCCGGAGCGAGGGCTTGGGGCCAGTTCCTGTGCCAGGTCGTAGGAACCTACCACGCCACCCACTGTGGCTCGGGAGCACTGGGGTCGGGGCCGCGCAGCGCGGGTGGGAGGCCACAAGGCGCGGGCTGCAGACGATGTCGGAGGGTCTGGCACCCCGAGGTGCATCCCCAAGTTCCACCCGGCATCTGCGGCCCGATGCTGCCACCTGCTGGCTGCCTGGGAGGTTGCATGCCGGGCGCTCAGAGGTTCTCAGCTGCCCCACCGGGTCAAAGTGCAGGTGCTCAGGGCCCACCCGGGTTCTGCTCGAGTGGCAGCTGGAGCTGTTCCGCAGGTGCCCGTGTGTGTGTGTGTGTGGGGGGGCCTGGAGACAACCGCCATCTCCACCATCGAGTTCTCTGAGCCAAGGTTGGGTGCTGTCCCCTTTACACACGGGGCCGCCGAGGGCCGGCAGGGTCCCAGCTGATGACCGACCCCACCTGCAGCTCTGCGCTGGCTACAGGGTTTACCTGGCAGCCACTCAGCCTTTCCCGCCTGGTTCTGCACCTGCAAAGTAGGGGCTGTCTTCATAACATGTGCGGCCTCATGACAGCCTGAGGGGTGGGTCTGTCAACCTCGGACCTGCTTGTCCCCGGCTGTCCTGAGCTGGTGGTTCCCTCCCCCCCCAGGACAGCACAGCGTGACACGGAGAAGCCACCCCTGCTGCTGGGCTTTGGGTGTTACGTCTAGGGAACGGGGCAACCAGCAGGGTGGGCGGGCCTGACGTGGGCACGTGGGGGGTCACGGAGCCAGCCTGGGCGGAACAGCGGGGGGCTGGGCCCTGACACGTGGCCTTGGCCACGCCTCGCTCTGTGTGCAGAGTGGAGAGACCCGCAGCTGAGAAAGTGCCGTCAGCAACCCAGAGAAACCCCCCTGCCCTCCCAGAGACGGCACCTCCAAATGCCCAGCTCCCACGGCACGTGGCTCTCCCAGAGAAATAGAACAGGGAGAAGGAAAGACGCCCCACCCTGGGGGCCACAGTTTGACTTTTCCGAAGGACACCTGGCCTCCGGGATGGGAGGACCCACCTTTTCACGGAGGAGTGAGACCACACAGCAGGGGGTGTCATTCCCACGTCATTGGAACGTCCTGACTTTCCTGCCAAACGTCACCAACCAATAGCACAGTTGCACAGTTTATGCGCAGAGCTGCACTGGCCGGTGTGGGACACGGGAGAGCTGAAACGTAGGCACGGCTAAAAGGTGCCGAAAAATGCTTATTTCCACCCTCCTCTGTTTGGCATTCCTGAACTCACTTTGGGGCTGTTACTTTTTCCTGTGGAGCTTCTAAGCGTGCAAGGTTGGAGAAGGTTGCAAGTTCTTTGCCACGTGGGTGTGGACGGTTCCTCCAGGGCAGAGCCCCGGCCAGCAGGGGCGAGGCTTTGCCGTCCCCTCGGGGCTGAGTCCGACGAGAGATTTCGGTGAGACTCTGCCCCTCCCCTCCCCCGGCGTCTCTGTGGGTGTCGGGCGATGGGGGAGTCAGCAGGGACTGAGGCCGAGCCCCTGTGGGCGGCAGATGAGCCGATTTGGGGGCCCCCATGCCTTTCTCCTTGGCCCTTCCGCCAAGTGCCTCTGGGTGGCGCTACCTAGATCCCCTCAAAGCCCTCCTCTGGGCGCGGCTCCGGCTCACCCGTCTGCACTGCACGCAAGTCCCCGTCCCTTGGGGAAGGGGAAGAAGCCACGACCCCACCCTTTGCTGTTGCTCGAGTTGGTGGTGGAAGCTCACGGACCTACAGCCTCTCCCGTCCGCGCAGCCGACAGACCACACGCGACTCCGCTCCCCACCAGCCGGCACCACGCCAGGCTCTTCCAGGGTGAAAGAGAAGATGCTTTGTTTTGGGGGTTATTTTTAGGACAGCTTTATTTCGACATAATTCACATGCTGCACAATCCACCCATTTGCAGCAAACAGTTCCAAGATCTTTATTAATAGTCACAGAGTTATGCAACCATCACCACGATCAATTCTAGGACATTCTCATCACCCCGAAAAGACAACTTGCACCCCTTCGCTGTCGTTCCCACCTTCCATCTCCCCAGCCCTGGCGACCACTCATCTTCGTTCTGTCTCTGTGGCTCTCGTGTTCTGGACGTTTCCCACAGACGGAATCGTACCATACAGGGTTTTGTGACCGACTTCTTGTGCTCAGCGTACGGCGGCTTTAGGAGTGTCTGTTTTACACCACGTGAGCCTCCGGTTTGCAGCCTGCTGGGGCGCATGAGGCTGCCTCTTGGTACCGGCCACCTCCCAAATCCTGTCCCACCGACTGGGCTTCAGAGTCCCCGGGAGGTGCTGCCGGTGGATATTCAGGGGGACACCCTGGGGCAGACACACCCGCGGCACATGGACTGGTTCATCCGCCCCACGCTGTCTCCGTGGTCGGTGGCACCTCTCGTAACAGCTGCCCAGGGCAGAAACTCCAGGGAGCAGCCTGGCCCCGGGCGCCGGGCGGCTTCCGTCCCCAAAGGTGGAAGTGCGTTGACTGTGCCTCCCCTGCCGAGCGCGGCAGCTTCGGGCATGCTCGGCGCAGTCGCGCTAGCCGCAGAGGGCGCTGTGGGATGGCGTGGCCGACGGGGAGCTTCTGCCGCCCAGCGTCGTGAGAGGGCA
>VSMD01105717.1:0-11575 GCA_008750895.1 Mirza zaza
AAATTTTCTGAAATTTTAAATGAAATATATAAATTCCTTGGAAAACACAAGTTCCCAAAAGTTACACAAGAATAAATACAAAATCTAGTCATGGGTCTATTAAGCAGCTTTACTTCCTAATTTAAAAAGCCTCACACACATCTAAAAATTTTCAATGGTTTCATGGTAAATTCTTGAAAATATCTAAAGATGATATAAGACTACTAGGGTAGAGAAAGTACAAAGGATAAATATTAACATTTATCCATGATACAACTGGTACCTAACTAAGAATAGAATTGATCTTTCTTATTCTGAAAAAGTTATCTTTTAAAAAGAAGAAAGCCTATAGCAAGCATCATACTTTCTGAGAAAATATTGAAAGTTTTCCCTTAAGATCAGGTAAAAGGAAAGAGTTTCTGCTATTATCTAAAAGAAAAGAAGAGATCATCAAATGCATAATAATCAGAAAGGAAAAATTAAAAGTAACAGAGTTATGTATGTAATAAAATCCAGTATAAATAATTGAAAATTTATAAGTATTATTAGAATTAATAAGGAACTTTAGTAAAAATTTCTTGATATTAGTTCAAAATATGGAATAAATTAAGTCATTATCCCAGCAACAATAATTAGAAAACAAAATGTTTGAAAATTACTGTTTATGATAGTATCAAAAAAAATAAAACCAATACTAATTTACTAATTCAATAAAACATGAATGCTACATTTAAAACTATTAATATTATTTAGAGAAATTTAAAAATTTTAAAAAGGTACCTAAGTAAATATACCTGGTCTGTAGATGTAAAGATATAATACTGTAAAGATGTCAGTCTTCCTCAATTTTATCTATAGATTCCATGTAGTCCCACTCAAAATCTCAGCTGTGAGTGTGTATGTGTGTGTGTGACCGAGAGAGAGATAGGGAGAGAAAGAAAAAGAAAGAAAGAGAGAGGGAGGGAGGGCGGGCGGGGGGGAGGGAGGAAGGAAGGAAGGAAGGAAGGAAGGAAGGAAGGAAGGAAGTAGGAAAGAAGGAAGGAAAATAATTTATATAGATATACAAAGGATCCAAAAGACCCACAAAATCATGAAAAATGAGAAAAAAGAATTGACAGTCTGATATCACCAGTTATCAGGAACCAGTATAACATGACAGCAAATCAAAGAGGATTCTTGGAGGACCACGGTGGAGTAGGAAATACCAGGAATCCGTTTCACTGCCTGGGCAGCAAGCAATCATATAGGCAGAATCTGTCTGTTGTAAATATTCTGGAACTCTGAAGTCTATTGGAAGGCTTGCAACTTCAAGGGCAATACTTGGGCAGTAAATTGCAGTTAATTTTGGTCAAGTTTAGCTCCTAGCTTGACAGTAGCTAGTCATCCTCCACCCTCCATGCCTATGCCAGGCATGTAGGCATGTGCTCCTGGAGCAGCCTGCACACAGCTTGCAGAAGCCCAAGGGGCAATGAGGACTTTGTTCTCCAAATATTAGTGATCTGATATGACAGCTGATTGTTGGTTCTGACCACAGAGATACAGACACAGAGGGGAGGGCACCATGGTTGCACAACCTTCTCACCTACCACATTGTTGTGAGCACCTTCCCTTCTAGCAGAAGCAACTTCCAGGGGATTTAAAGGAAGTGTGCCTTTTTTACTCCACTTCATTTTCCCATCTTTTTTTCTTTTTCGGAAGCCATCATTTAAGGACTAGGATATTCAAAGGCAAGCACATATATGGAGGAATTTAGAAAATCCTCGTGCATGCCCAGGGAAAAGCACAAGCTCAGGAAAGACCAAAGAAGACTATGTTTATATCTCAGGATGATCCCTGGCACAGAGATATCCTAAAATAGTTTTTTGTTTAAAAATTTTTAAAGCTTTTTTTTAGAAATCAATTTTTTTAAAAAAAGACACTCAGATCTCCAGAGTTCCCACATTGCAACATTCAAATGTCCAGTTTTTAACAAAAAAAAAGTAATCGCAAGAAATTAAAAAAAAACAGAAAATTATGATCCACTCAAAGGAAAAGAACCAAAACAAAACAATAGATATTGTCCCTGAAAAATACTTGATGGTGGATCTACAAGATACAGACTTTACAATGAATGTCCCAAAGAGGTTCAAAGAGCTAAGAGAAGACATGAACAAGGTCAAGAAAACTCCAGAGCTGAAAAGTACAATAAATGAAATTAAAAATTCACTAGAGAGATTCAAAAGCAGATTGGAAGAGGCAGAAGACAAAATAAGTGAATTTCAAGATAGGACAAAAATTAATGAGTCTAAGGAACAGAAGGACAAAAGATTGAAGAAAAGTGAACCATCAAGCAGACCAACATACGCATTGAGAGATTACCAGAAAAAGAAGAGAGAGCAAAAGGGGCAGAGATATTATTTGAAGAAATAATGGCCCAAAACTTCCCAAATATGATGTAAGACATGACTATAAACATCCAAGAAGCTCAGTAGACTCTACGAAGGATAAACTCAGAGACCCACTTGAGGTACATTATAAACAGTCAAAAGACAAAAACAAATCTTGAAAGCAGAAAGAAAGAAGCAATTTATCACATATGAGAGATTTCCAATAGGATGACCAGCAGATTTCTCAACAGACACCTTGAGAATCAGAGGCAGTGGGCAGATATATTACAAGTGCCAAAGGGAAAAAACGACCAACAGAGCATCCTATGTCTGGCGACATTGTCCTTCAAAATGAGGGAGAAATTAAAACATTCCCACATAAACAAAACTGGAAAGAGTTCACTACCACTAGATCTTCCCTGCAAGAAATGCTCAAGGGAGTCCTGCAGGCTGAAAAGAAAGGACCCTAGGTGGTAACTCCAAGCTGTGTAAAGAAATGAAGATCTCAGTAATGATAAATACACGGACAATTATCAACGGTAGATGTGGGAAAAAAGGATGGAAGATGCCTGACTAGAGACATCATTTGCCAGATCATCTCAGAAAGAAGGAAAAATGTTAGATGAAAAAAACATACCTCAGGTGCAATTGAGAGGGAAGCGTGCCAGAGAAACCAGAGATTCCACGGGAAGAAGTGGAGCAGAGCAGAAAGGTGCCAGGCTTCAGCAGAGATCAGTCCCCAAGGAACTTGGAGCCCCGTGGAAAGGGCAGGTGGGAGTGTTTGCTTTTCTTCCCCTCACACCTCTGGCAGACTGCAGGCTCCTAAGTAGTGGAGAGCTTCTCCACCCTCACAGGCCCAAAATCTGCTGCTACCAGTGAACTGGAAGCTTCTTAAGAACAGAGCCCCGGGCTCCCAGCCTCCCCTGGGTCACTCTCCCCCACCATAGACACAGGATGAGGTGGTGGGCGCCATATTGCTTTCCCACCCATTGTGCTCCCTGGGTCACTCTCCCCCACCATAGACACAGGATGAGGTGGTGGGCGCCATATTGCTTTCCCACCCATTGTTCTCCCCAGGGAGATTCAGCCCTTCCTTCATTTTTCTTGTCACTGGTCCCCTCTTGTAAACATTTCCCAACTCCTGCCCAGACCGCAGTGGCCATATGGGACTGGTGGTTCCCAGGGGAACTGTGTGGTCCCAGAGCTTGGACATGCAGTGCGGGCTGCCTTCAGGGATGAAGAGAGTGCAGCAAGCTGGGTAAACCCTTTGGGACAAGGACAAGGAGGACTAGCTCTCTTCCATTCAGACTCTTCTCCTCCTCCCCCTCTTCCTTGCCCAGAGCTGCCAACAAGGCCACGGCAGCTCCCACGTGTGTCGGCATGGGCAACTCAGGGATGACACAGCAGGGGCTCTAGGAGTGGCTGCTTCCCCTCTGTTGGCACACCCACCACTACCCCAGCTTCCACGGAGAGTGGAGCTCACAACTTTCCTCCCAGAGTCCTGCTGTGGACCGAGAGGTGCTTGGATTGTGAGCTCCCTGCCCACCAGCCCGCCCTGGTGCTGCTGCCTGGCTGCTCCAGCCGAGCAAAGCGTCCGGGAACTGGAGGGACATGAAGCCCGCTTGAGCACGCCATGCACAACTCGGGACAAGCATGCTCCTCCCTGACACAGTCCGGGATTGGACCTGGGAGATCAGAGGACAGGCCCCCAGGCTGGATCCCGTATCCCAGGACTGGACGGTGTTGCCTAAGGGTACAAGGGGAGATATGTGAACTGATCCTGGGAGGAGCCCACATGCGCAGGAGTGAGAGGAGAGTACAGTGTATGTCCAAGTCCCCGTGTATTCACGGAACACCCCTGCCTCCCCAGGAAAGACAGACCTTCACTCTGGGGTGGGATCCTGGGCAGGGAAGCTCCCAGCCCCTGGTGCCATTGCTGGTGAGCTCATCTCGTCTAGGCTACTGCCCGTGTCCAGACCCTGGAAGGAGACCCCGGGCAGGGGAGGAGGGAGGAGAGCAAAACCCAGTCCCAGCAGCCAGGCTGGTAATGCAGATGGCCCCTCCCCAAGGAGCAGACTTCTAGGGGCTGGGTGGGGCACTTCAGCCCCTCCCTGGTGGCTGACCCCAGTGACCTGGGAGCAGACTCTCAACCAACCCCTGCCAACACAGCTCCTGTGTCCCTCTTCGTGGAGTCTGAAGGCAGACCAGATCACATCGTACTGCTAAGTGACACACAGTGCCAGCCCGAGAGCTGTCTCAGTGGCCTGTGGCTGTCCTTAACCAGACAGCCATGACTGGTCTTTTGCAGCCTATAATACTACTGTCTGAAAGAAGTCAGACGTGGAAAAGTGCCGACTGAATGACACTATTTACATACATTTAGGAAAAAAAATCTGTGGTGATACAAGTAAAGATAGCAGTAACTTGGGTACAGTGGCTGGGACAGACCAGGAGGGAGGCTTCTGGGTTATATTTATCTCAGTGTTGGTGACCTGAGTGTGTTTTCTTTTTACAAATCACTCATTCATTCATTCGAGACCTACACTTTATTTTATTTATTATACTTTTCTGTGAGTGTGAGAGAGACAGAGTCTCACTCTGTCAAGCTGGGTAGAGTGTCGTGGCGTCAGCCTAGCTCACTGCAACATCAAAGTCCTGGGCTGGAGTGATCCTCATGCCTCAGCCTCCCGAGTAGCTGGGACTACAGGTGCGTACCACCATGCCCGGCTAATTTTTCTAGGTTTTGTAGAGACAACGTCTCACTCTTGCTCAGGCTGGTCTCAAACTCCTGACCTCAAGTGATCCTCCCGCCTCGGCCCCCCAGAGTGCTAGGATTACAGGCGTGAGCCACCATGCCTGGCCAGCAAGCCCCACGCTTCAGATTGTGCTCTTTAATATTAGTCTCCAACCTTAAAAAAAAAAAAAAAAAAAAGATTATCTTAAGAGGAATGAGAAAATGTTACAAGTTCACAAAGTATATTAAAACCCAGAGAATTAAAGATGTTCCGTATTTGTTAGCTTAGCTTATTGGATTCGCAAGCGCTGTTTAAATGCTTGGAAGGTTTGTTTGCTAGTCAGACAATTGAAATACAAAAAAAAAAAAAAGAAGAAGAAAAGAAAGTCAAATATATTACATATATTAATTTCATTTAAAATACTTAAGGGAATTTAATGATCTAAGTTTATAATTGGGATCAAACATTAATCAAAGTTGAATCCAAAAGGGAAAAAGAAGCTATATTTAAATGTGTGATTTTAATAAATCAAATAATAATTTTAAAAATGTAAGTTCCTAAGTGACTCTCGGATCATCTTTTTGGTCGACAAAAGCAGTTCTCCAGGATATTGGAAATGTCGTGCGGATGCCACGTGACACATCCACACAGCCCCTGGAATAAAATGAACAGGGACTGTCAGATAGCATCACCGTCGTGGTTCTAATCATGTTTTCCCTTTGTGACGACGTTGTGAGTGTTGTCATTTGTCACGCTGTGTGTCCGTCCATTTCGGGTTGCTAGGAAGGGACACCTGAGGCTGGGTGACTTCTAAAGAGAAGAGGTTTGCTTGGCTCAGTGCTCTGCAGCTGGACCAGAATGGTGGCGCCAGCACCTGCTTCCAGGGAGGGTCTCAGGGAGCTTCCCATCCAGGCGGGAGGGGGAGGGGCGCAGGTGTCACAGGTGAGAGCGCGAGCAAGGGGTGGGTGTGGGGCTCGTTTGAACAACCGGCTCTCTCGTGGACTAGCAGAGGGAGGACTCTCACTCGTGACCTCTGAAGGCACCAAGCCATTCGTGCTGGATCCGTACCCATGACCCAAACACCTGCCACCAGGCCCCGCCTCCAACGCTGGGGGTCACATTTCAACATGAGGTTTGGGGAGACAACCATCCTAACCGAGTCACGCGTCGACAAGTCTGCATCACGGATTCTCTTCTGGGGGCGGAGTCTCTCTGTCACCTGCCCCCCCCCCTCTGCCCCGTTGCCACAACCCTGCAGTATAGACAGAGACCCAGGGGCAGATCCATGGTCAAAGCCCCTAAGGCCAACTCTGCCTCACCCGGCGCCGATGCCTGGGGCAGTCACGAGTGCCAGGACCAGAGTCCCCGGCCACAGGGGAGGGTGTGGCCCTGCGGATTCTCCAGGTCTGTGTGAACAAGGACACGTGTGAAGGTGGCCTCGTACAGAACCGGGTGTGTCCAGGGAAGCCCAGGGTGTCCCTACGGCCGAGGCCGTCCCCCCAGAGGGCTGGGCCAGGGCACGCTGCACCTGTCACCTCCAGGCACACGACTCTAACCAGCTTCTACCTCCTTCCTTGGATAATCAATGCGGAGTTCAGCTGCCTCCCACGGTGGGTGTCTCACGCGTGAAGCCCCTGGAGGAGGGGCAGTGCCTGCTCCTCTCTGTACCCTACAGTGCCCGGTGATCCAGGACGTAGAAAAGGGAAAGATGGAAGAAATATGGCTGTCGGTCAACGGGGGTAGAAGGTACTGAAATAAAACCGACGCCCTTCAGGGTAGAACGAGGAGAGTGCCCCGAATCCAGGCACAGGTGCTATGTCAAGTTAGTGCGGGGCCCCCGAGGGACAACCTCAACCCCCTGCCCCATCCTCTCATCTGTAGGATGGGGTTCTCTGCCTGCTCCCCGCTTCTCCTCCGGGGCCACGTGGGAGGTAAAGCACCCAGGAAGGCGAGTCAGGAGTGCCAGGCACCTGCAGACGCCCTGGACAGGCTCCTGGGACGGTCCAGGAGGGGTGAGGACAGGCGGGTTGGCCATTCACGTGCTCACCAGCTGCCCAGCAAGACCCCCAGGCGACAGGGAGAGTCCCGACCTGGTGGGTCCAGCACAGAAGCTGAGGACAGTGTCCTGGGACCGGGAGCACGGTGGGGAGGGCAGACGCACCTCTGCCTGGAGGAACAAGTCCCAGAGGGGCTGTGTCTCCCGGGGGCCGCCGTCTGCCCACTCCCGGGCAGAGACACGGCCAGGCCTTGACCGCACCTTGGATAAGCCGGGGAGCTCCACAGCTCCTAGGCTCCGAACTTCCGGGAAGCCAGAGGTGCTGGTCCACGCCCAGAAGTCTCCGTGGTGAGGGGAAAAGGCCTTGAGACGATGTCCCCATCGCCACTGGCAGAGAGAAGCTACATGCCTGCGGCCAACGTACTGCTGATGGCTGAATCTTTATCCAAAAGGCCTTTTGCTCTCGATTTACTGCCCAGTTCAAAGAACACTTACTGAGCATGCGCAGTGTGCAGGATGCCGGACATCTGTGCTTGTTTGTTATAAAGAGGCGTGTTTACAAACAATGCATCCTCAGCCCTGTATGAGTCAGGGTTCCCCAGAGAAACAGAGCCTTCACGCCACGTACAGATATACACGAATATAGATATATTGATACACATGGGAGGAGATTTATCGTGGGAATTGGCTTACGCAGCTCTGCAGGCAGAGAGGTCCCACGACGAGCCGTCCGTGAGCTGGAGACCAGGGAAGCAGACGAGGAGGTTCCATCCCAGCCTGAAGGCTGGAGAAGGGGGGGTGTGGGGGACGCTGACGTGAGTCCAAGTCCGAAGGCCCAGGAACCAGGAGCTGCGACATGTAAGGGCAGGAGAAGATGCTCGTCCCAGCTCAAGGGCAGAGGGACTCCTCCTTCCTCACCTCTCGTCCTGCCCGGGCCCTCAGTGGACAGACAGGTCCCACCCCACCCCCCACCCCATTGGAGAAGGCGCATCTTTACGTAGTCTATGTTTTCCAATGTTTATGCGGCTTTGGTGATCACAAAGTGACTACCCTGTTTCCCCGAAAATGAGACCTACCCATAAAATAAGCCCTAGCAGGATCTCTAAGCATTTGCGCAATAGAAGCCCAACCCTGAAAATACGCCCTACTGGTGGTCGTGGCTACGCAGCGCGTCTGCGCAACCCATGCATGTCGTCTCGGAGCGGTCAAGACGAGCAGCCCTTCTCATCTGCCCCATCGTGACAGCTGCTATCCCAGAGGTGACGGGAAAGGTGCGGGCAGCCCCACCAACAAGGTCGGCTCCCCTTGTCGGGTACCGGCCATCCTGTGCGTGCTGCAAGCTGAGGCTTTGAGGGGAAAATGACACATCCTCTGAAAATAAGCCCTAGGGTGTCTTCTTGAGGAAAAGTAAACATAAGACCCTGTCTTATTTTCGGGGAGAAACACGATAACACCCGTGTTTCTGTTTGGGAAAAGGGAAACAGTCCCGCTAGCACTCATGGACGACGAGATCCCGGACTGCACTTTAGAGACACGTGGACGTGTCCTGGGCAGAGGGTGGCCTGGCCCCACGTGGCTGTGAGCCCCGGGGTTCCTTGTCCAAAGCTGGTCGGGCCACGGCTGGGCGGGGAGGTCACCCACCTGCCTGCAGCGGGACGTGTCTCCTCGCTTCCAACCAGATTCCCTCTTGGTCACAGAGCCGAGGCGTCCCTCTGTCTGTCTGTCCGTCTGTCTGTCCGTCTGTCTTTCAGAGGTGTCTTGTGGGCAGGCCCACCACTCTCCGCAGTACTCTGAATGTGTCCGATCACGATCTTTATTTGGAGCCAGTAGCAGTCGGGGAACAGAGCGCTGTTTTTCCCTCGGAACCGACCTCTCAGGATGGAAATTCTGCAGTAATGTTTGTCTTTCCTTTTCCTTTTTCTGTTTGTTTTGTTTTTTAAATTTGCACCAAAGGATCAAGATTTGGTTTTGCTATGTCATTTGTGCCATGATACTTCTGATAGACTATGTAGAAAATAAGGACAAAACGGGACCCAGTAAGCCAGGCAGCCACTGGAAAGCCACTGCCAGGGGAGGTTGGGGTTCCTTACACAGAAGTGTTCCCACAGCCCAGGGCGCCCGGTGACCAGGGCGTGGCGTGCGGACCGGGTGAGCCCCTGCACCACTGTGCCGGCTCGCTTGCTTTGCAGAGATGCAACTGCTTGTGTCCCCGGTGGTGTCAGCCAGGCTGCACCAGGTGGCCAAAGCCCTGCCTGCCTGCAGGGACTCCAGCCCACATCCACAGCAGCGTGTGAACCCTGCCACGGGCTCCCAGCATCCGGGGGAACTGGGGGAGGGAGGGTCCGATGGAGAAGGAGGCTGAGCCGCACGGCCAGGTCCCGGGGCCAGCGGGGCCATCACCGCCTCACATGACACGCTCAGTCACAGAAGAGGAGTGTCCAGGAGTGTGGTGCTCCCTGGTGCCTTTCTCGCCTCTGTGGCTCCTTTGTCCACGTAGAAGAAGGAAGATGTTCGGGGGACGAGGCCGACAGGAAAGGGGAGAAAGCACATTCGGGGAGGAATGACCAGGGCACAGGCAGGGCAGGGACTAGTGTGGGGGCCTTCGGGACGGGCAGGCAGCTCCCAGTAGGGCACCGAGAGTGCAAACGGCAGGCGATGCCCCACATCTGAAGAGCACTTCCGTCCTTGAAACTGGAGACAGCCACCACACAGGTACCCCTCCTGCTCTTACAGCTGTCGCCGTCCTTAACCACTTCGGTACGAGTGTCAACTATAGTCGATAGCCACAGATGGATGTGCACAGCCCAGCGTCAACCATAGTCGTCAGCCACAGAAGAACATGCACAGCCCAGCGTCGACTGTAGTCGACAGCCACAGAGGAACTCGCACAGCTGAGCATCTACTATAGTCGACGGCCACAGAGGAACACACACAGCCCAGCGTCGGCTATAGCCTTAATAACAAAACTTGACTTTTCTAATTTTTCATTTATCAATATAAAATTATGAACATTTAAAAATAATGTAATAAAAACATATATGCATATGTTACCTATTCTGATTTACATCACAAATAAAGCTGCCTGTAAAGTAAAACAAGCTGTCAGGGCTTTCAAGCTTTCCTCATCACACAGGAGCAAAATGGATCTGTCGTCAATGCACAGCACAGACTACCGTGGGGACTGTGAATGCCAGCTGTGAGCACGGTACCAAAGTGGTTAAAATTTCCGGACGGACGATGGGTCCTTTGATCCAAGCCTGGTCAGTGCCTTGCCGCAGCCCAGCCCCAGCCTTGCCCTCTTAGCCCAGCCAGGCCCCACCTGCTGCAAGAGAGAGGAGGCAGCACTGCCAGCTCCCGCCACCCCCATCTCAGCCCAATCGGTCCCCACCGCCCGGGTCCCTGGGGAAGCGCCCTTCCTGCCGCTCCATGTGACATCTGCCACATTCCGGCACATCCGTGGGACAAACCGTGCCGTCTCCACGTCCCCAGCCCTTTGTCTCTGAGCAACAGGGACACTTACAAGTGTTGAATGGGCTTCTCTGAGGTTACGAGACGTGAGCTCCGTCACCACATGACAAGGATGCTTCAATGTCATGACCGCAGAGCGACCGAGTGACCGACCGTCCACTCTCGGGCACGTGCCCAGGGCAAGTGTGAGCAGGTCTTCACAAGGGGACACGCACTGCTGCGTCACTCACTGCAGCCCACATGTGGACGTCACCCCAGTGGGATGCCACCAAATGCAGTGGACGGTGAAACAGGGCATCGTCCCCCGTAAAAAGGAGTGAAGTTGTAACACTTGCTACCCGTGGATGCGTCTTGGGGAGTTTATGCTAAGTGGCATGAGCCGGACAGCACAAGAGGTCACATGTTGTCTGACCCGTTTGCATGAGCTATCCTGAAGCAGCTCGTCCACGGAGACGGGAAGAAGACGGGCGGTTGCCGGGGGCTGGGAAGGGGGTGAGGAGTGATGGCTGGTGGCTGTGGGGTCCCTTCTTCTAGTGGGGAGACGAGAAGGTTCTGAGATCGGGCACTGCCGATGGGTGCACAGCCTTTCGAATGTCTGAATGCTGAACGCCTCTAAATTAAGCCACTTTAAAATGATTAATGTCATAAGGTTTTGTGTTATGTGTAATATACTGTTAAAATAATTAAAAAGGAAGCTGTCAGACTAGGGCTGCTCTAACACCCCAGATGTTTTCATAAGCAAAACAAAATTTAAGCTCAGCCAACCACAGGTGGCCAAATAAGCATGAGTTCTATTAATACCACCGGGAAACTTCCACCCCAGGAGAGTTCAAATAAAATTACTGCTCCTCTTTAACCAACCCCACAATCTCTTTGCTTCCACGTCCTCCCTGTAAAAGCTTTCCCTGCCGGCACCTGCAGAGACCCCTACCCCCTGGGGTCGGGGCCTGGGGCAGCTGTCCTCTCAAACAAACTGTTTAGGATTTCAATGTGCCTAAGTTTATCTTTTAACAGTATTTTACGGAAAGAAG
>VSMD01105725.1:0-22723 GCA_008750895.1 Mirza zaza
AAGAGGAAACCTCCACAAAGGCCTGGAGCAAATTTCTAAGACTGAGCACACAGTCACCTCTGTCAAATTCTACTAACTAGTCAAATACAACAAGAATTTAGAAATATGCATCAAATTTGATTAAAGTAGTAATAATCAATGACCTTGGTAAAAGCAATTTCACCAGAGTTGTGGACACTTCACAGACTGTGAAGATTTGGAGAGTAACTGGGAAGGATGTTGTAGCAATGTATCTTTGCAGACTATTATAACCTGAAAACCTCACAAATAAATACTCAGGAATATTACAAATTGTTACTTTGTACATCATTTATCACTGTTGCAACAAGAAATCAAATGCCAGAAAAAAATACAGAACTGAATACCACAGAGGAGAGTTCATGTTCTAGTTATGTAGTAGGGTACAAAGTTGAGAAAAGGAGAAATATACTATTTTAGTGATTACAGAGTTGTCTTTTAATGTTATATTGAAACACACCTGTCATTTTTTTTTTGCATGACTGTGGAGCATCTCTTTATCTTCCCTAATTTATTTTTTCTTCTTCTGTTTTACTTTCAGAAAGAGCTATTATGAATTCTGAATTTTTTTCAGAATGGCTCTGTGTCATTACACTAGTAAAGACAGTCCTTATTTATGGCTGGACAATATGATAGTCTCCTACCTACACATATCTTACTCCTACTGCCAATGTTCATCATTATGCACCTTCTTAAACCGAGGTCTCCCTTTTGCCTAAACCCCGCTATAACGCCATTACACCCAGCTTAAAATGGATTTGCTCGTGAGGCGGCTCCTGCCCATCCCTGAAAGTCTCAACTCCCTTAATCTCACTGTGGCATCCGTGATAATAATTTTATATGCCCACTTCACTGGGCCATGGGATGTCCAGATAGCTGGTAAAACAGCACTTCCAAGTGTGTGAGTAAGGGTGTTTCCAGAAGAGGTTTGCATTTCCATCAGTAGACTGAGTAAAGATCTTCATCAGTGTGGGCAGAAATCATCCAATCCATTGAGGGTCCAAATAGAACAAAAAGTCAGAGAAAGAGTGAATTTCCCCTCTCTGTTTGGACTGGATCATCCATCTTCCCCTGTCTTGGGTATCAGAGCTAATGGGTTTCGGGGCTTCAGACCCAGTGGTCCCCAACCTTTTTGGTACCAGAGACCAGTTTCATGGAAGATACTTTTTCCATGGACAGAGGGTGGGTTGGTGGGATGGCCTGGGTTGGGGAAGGGTGGTGCAGAGCTCAGATGGTGACTCATGGCCCATTTTCTAACAGGCCGTGGACCATGGAGTAGGGGTTGGGGACCACAGAATTACACTGCCAGTTTTCCTGGCTCTACAGTCCACAGGCAGCAGACCATGGGACTTCCCAGCCACGATAACCATGCAAGTCAATTCCCATAATCAATCAATGTATCTGTCTATCTATCTATCTATCTGATCTCCTATTGGTTCTGTTTTTCTGGAGAAGCCTAACATAGCATCTCATCCAGTCATATTAAACCATTCTCTAATATCAGAATCATTTTATGTCACTGTTCTGTTTGTTCCTCATGCTATATGGTCTTCTTGTAAAGTTTGTCTGCAGCTAGTCCATCTAATAATCAGTTTCACTTCTTCATAATTCATTATTAAACTTTAATTATCTCATTTTAAAATATTTTTCTGACACTGATTTCTCCCTCTTGAAGGCAGTAAATCCTCTTCTCTTCTTAATGACTAAGGCCCTTTTGTTATAGTAACACTTATCACACTTTGTAATGTTAAATTATGCAAGTAGACTATTGCTTCCTTCAAAATAAGATATATTCTTTTGGGTACAATAGATTATAACAAATTCTGAACAAATGTTAAATGAATAGCTAGTATTCACTTGAAAAATCTGTTATTTAAAAAAAATGTTTGCTAGAATTTTGATTTAAAAAAATGTTCAGCATTTGTTCATTCATTATATGTATATGTCAAATTGGTCTCAATTGAAATCATTGTTCTGTGTTATTCAGTTATTCTTAAGTCTATATTTATTTCAGCAATCCTTAAAGGTATTTCTGTTTTGTTATAGCATTTCGATTCACTTGTAAATTTTATCTGTTTGGAAACCTTTGGTTGAAGTTAGAGAAACCCCACATTAAATAGCTTTAAACAATAAGAGAAATCCATTGATAACAAAATTGGAATTCTGACAAGGAATATGTTCAAATGCTGTTGGATCAAATTTTTCAAGATGAAAAAATATTACCCAATCTTTGGAGGGGTTCATTGACATAAACCGAATCACATGTCAATTCCTGTTGCCAGAGGCACATAATGAAATAGTTGGCTTAGGCTTGGTTTCTGAACAAAGTGATTCAGAGGGAGATGGGGTTAGAATCATGAGGGACCAACTTTGCAGCTGAGTCCTAACCTCTGGGGGTTCTAAGTAACACCCTTACTCTAAGCCAGAAAGAGAGGTTGGGAATGTCATCAAAGAGACAATACAATGTCTACTATACCTAAGACTTTTTACTTCTATCTAGATACTTACACACATATGTAAGTGCATGTGTATTTTGTTTTTTAAATACATATTTAAAATTTATCAAAGATCAAAATGCACCTGCATTGTTAAAAAATAACATTGTTTTAAAACACAACTGATGCCTTGTTATTTTTTTGAGGTTACTATAAAAGAAAAATTATGTTTATTAAACAAAAACCAAAATTGAATTGCATGTGTTTTTTATCACGTGGATGATTGGTAAATTAATTTTAGGAAAATAAAACATATACTTTTTAAAATATAAAATACTTAATTTTAACATGTTCCCCAGTTTGTGTAAGTGGTTAACACATTACTAACATAAAGTTGGTAATAAAGCAACTGTGAAAAGAAAGCAGCTACAAAGTAAAGTCATGTGTTTGCTTGGGAATGACTGATTATTTATTGCAAAATGTTGACTATTGTATATAAAGTAATACAAGTAAAACCTAGGTTTAATATTTTACTTTTGTTGTGTAGTTTTTCTTTCAAATGATAATAAGATTCCTCTTATATTTAATTTGAAAATGAAAGATTATTAAGAATTCAAAAGCCAAGTCTTATAAGATAAGAATTAGATCAATAAAATACATAAAATTGAATGTGTTTTTATTTGAGGTCTTTTGATAATTTGTCTCTGCCAAGTAAATTTGTTTGTTGTGTTAGTAGCGAAGATAGGTTATTATAAAATAATTATTTTACAGAAAATCTACTTTCCCAATAAACTACAAAGCACCAAAAAAATCAATTTGTGCTTTATAAAATAATATTATCATTTTATAGTGATTTATAATTTACAAAGCACATTCAAAAATAGGACCTTATTTTTCTTGTAAAATCACAGAAATAGAGGTATTGTTATTCATATATATGTATAAGAAAACTGAAAATCATAGTGATTAAATTATGCATGTGAGATAACAATAATAGAAAGCAGAGCTGGAATCTAAATTTAAACTATTGATTCTTCATCTTGGGCTCTTTCTAAGCCTTTATGCCACCAATTTAGATCTCTGAAGAGAATTTATTTTATATCACAAACAAGATTACTAGAAAAATTGGAGATGACACTAACAGAGATATGATTCTGGCTTCTTTAATGGTGGTGTAGGTAGGGAAGGACTAGCGAATACAGCAAATACAAAATGTCAGAGGTATGAATAAAAGGGAGTGAAGATGATTGCAGGTGGATCTAGGGAGTACGGAGCAATTAAACCAATAACTCCCACATGCTTACTCATAAATTCTGCCACTAGGGAGCCCATGCTAGTTCAGCAGAGAACAAAACAAGTGATTTCACTTCTGTAGAATTTCTAACTTGGCTTTCCATTAGATGTGAGTTTCATGAAGGATGGGGATTTAAGAAACTGTCACTAAGACAGTGTGAAACTATTATAATATCTGACTTGAAATGGTTAAAAGGTAATGTACTTTAAACACTTATGATCAGAATATAATATTTAATGCTTTAATCTCATGAAGAATGCTTTGCAATCTGGATATTCCTAAGAAAGTGACCCTTTCTTCCAAGTAGAGTAAGATAAATGCTGTAGATCTGGCAGTAGTAGAAATAGGGTCCTAAAAGAATATAAACATATTCAAGTAGTGAAGATAAGTTTGAGTACAAAATTGCATACATATATTTTTCAAGCAAAAGAAGTAATTAAAAACAGACATTTTGTTTCTCCTAGTTGTGAAGGATTCCTCGGACAAAAATCAAGGAGCAGCCTAGTAAATTTCCACTAGATTTGTGTAAGAGCGAGAACATCCAGATAATAATGAACAGGGTCATGACTTGAGCAAATACAACAGTCAGAATTTCTCATCCAAATTCAATTCCCAGGTCAATTCACATACCCTGAAACCCTGTAATAACATAGAGGTTAAGCACCCTTTAAAAAGAAATTTATAGTTATTTTACAAGTAGCCTTTGTGAAGCTCCTTCCTAACCTTCTTTAAAGAGACATCACATCATTTAAGATAACAGTATCAGGATTTCCTTTTCTCCGCATCCTTTCCAACATTTGTAATATTTTGCCTTTTTGATCAACGCCATTCTATCAGATGTGAAGTGATAGCACACTGTGGGTTTATTTTGCATTTACCTAATGATTAGGGATGCTCAGTATTTTTTCACAGATCTGTTGGCCATTTGTACGTCTTCTTTTGAGAAATGTATGGTCAGGTCCTATGTGGTTTGGATGTTTGGCCCCTCCAAATCTCATGTTGAAATCTGATCCCCAGTGATGAAGGTGGAGCCTGGGGGGAGGTGTTTGGATCATAGGAGCAGATCCCTTATGAATGTCTTGGTCCCCTCCCCGTAGTAATGAGTGAGTTCTTCTTATATGAGTTCACCCAAGAGCTGGTTGTTTAAAAGCAGCTGGCACCTCCTACTTTCTTTCTTGCTCCTTCTCTCACCATGTGACATGTCTGCTCCCCCTTCACCTTCCACTTGATTCGAAGCTCCCTCAAGTCCACCAGACCCTGGTGTCATGCTTATACAGTCTGCATAACTGTAAGCCAAATAAATCTTTTTTCTTTATAAATTACTCAGCCTCAAGTATCCCTTTATAGTAATGCAAAATGGATTAACACAAGACTATTGCTAATTTGTAATTGGATTATTTCTTTTCTTGCTACTGAGTTGTTTTAATTTTATATATATATTGGATGTTAACTCCTTATTGGATGCATAGTTTGAAAATATTTTCTCCCATTCTGTAGGTTGTTTCTTCACTTTGTTAATAATTTTCTTTCCTGAGCAGAAGTATTTAGTTTAATACTATCCCATTTGTCTATTTTTGCTTATGTTGCCTGTGATATCCAGGTCATATCCAAAATATTGTTCCCAGAACAATGTCATGGAACTTTCCGCCCCATGATTTTTGAGCAGCTTTACAGTTTCAGACTTGTATTTAAGTCTTTAATTAATTTTGAGTAGATTTTTTATCTTGTATGAGATAAGGATCCAATTTCATTATTCTGTATGTGGATAGCCTGTTTTCCCAAAATAGATTGTTGAAAATACTGTCCTTTCTCCATTGTCCTTAGCACATTGTTGGTGGGAATGTAAATTAGTACATCCATACAGAAAATGTTATGGAATTTCCTCAAAACACTAAAAATAGAACTACCATATAATCCAGTAATTCCACTTCTCAGTATATCCAAAGGAATTGAAATCAATATGTTGAAAGGTAACCTACACATCTATGTTCATTGTAGCATTATTCACAATAGCCAAGATAAGGAATCAACCAATTTTCCATCAATACACGAATTGGTATAAAGAAAATATGGGATATATATATATATATATATATATATATCTCACATTTATATGATGTATATATAAATACTCTTATATATATAGTATTTTACATATATATATATGTATATATATGTAAAATACTATTCAGCCTTGAAAATGAAGAAAATCCTGTCATTTGTGACACCATGGATGAATCCAGAGGACCTTATGATAAATGAAATAAGCCAGCTTCAGAAAAACAAATACAACATGCTCCCACTTATATGTGAAATCTAAAAAACTGAACTCACAGCAGTAGAGAGTGGAATGATGGTGACCAGAGGTTGGAGTCCATTAGAAAGGAGACAATTATGAGTTATTGATCCAAAGGTGCAAAATTCTGATAGACAGGAAGGATAAGTTTTGAGATCTATTGCATAGGAGGGTGACTACTGTCAACAATAATAAATTGTATATTTCCAAATAACTAAGAGAGTAAATATAAAATATCTCATAAAATATAATAGGTAAGCAAAGTAGATATATGCTAATTTGCTTGATTGAATTACTCAACATTGTATACATATATCAAAACTTCACATTTGTATCCCCAAAATGTATATACACTTATGATTTCTCAATTAAAATAATATTCATTAAAACTTGTAAAAAATGATAATGGTAAAGTCATAGAGTGAGATTCCAAATAATTTATGTACAATTGAACAGTGATACTAACATTAATTCCTAGATCTCTACAATGTCACTGAGGATTACTGGTTGGAGTTAGGACCTACAGCTATCCCATGACAATAGAATATTGATGAAAATCTAATGTGTGTTACACTGAGGAGGAATTTGAATTTGCCCAATGGTTACTCCCTCAGTTCTTGATTATGTAGTAGAAACAAATTTGTTTTGCTTCTTTTAGGATCTTCAAAATGTCTTCCAAAATTGTGAGTTCAGCATTATAACTGAAGGAAAGACCAATTGAATCTTACAGCCTTCTTCTAACAAAAATAGCAGGCCAGTAGCAAGTTACCATGTTCCTGGAAGATAGCATTGATTAGTGACACTATCAAACAAATAAAAGATTCAGGAATGGAATCCTTACTTTTATTTAACTTTCTTGATTGAATTCATGGAAGTTTAAGTTTAATGAGTTACTGTCTCCATTTACATATGTTGTTCTATATGGTCTTTTTCTTAGAGCAATTTAATATCACACTTTTTACCTCCTATGTAGCAATGATCTGGAGAACTCTTTCTTACTCTTGCAAAAAGATGTTTGCTTTTATGTGACAAGAAGAGCAGTATACCTTTGTGATTGTAACTCTCAAATGCATCAACTCTGCAGCTTTGGTCCACATTCATACTGAAGTGTCTATGGGACATTTTTTTTAATTTATTGCATTGATGATTTCATGCTGATATATAGTTTAGAAAGTATAGCTATCTAGATTGCTTGAAAATATACAAATGTAGGTATATATGTATAATTATCAGACAATAAAAAGCCTATTCAGTTAATTTATTAGTAGCGGTGATTTGAGAGATGTTAGGATATTTCCTCCAAGAAAAAGTGCAAGTCATTGTCCCTTATATCTCTGATGTATCTCTTATATCACTGATAAAGTCAATTATAATTGTTGGGTCTGTAGTCTTTGGAGAAAATATATATCACATTTGGGTTTGTACTTCGACCTAATGACCAGGTGAACTTGCCCAGGAGTGGGGAACCTGCGACCTCAAAGGCCATATGTGGCCCTCCAGATCCCCAAGTGCGGCCCCTCCACCGAATTCAAACTTCACAGAAGAAATGTTGAAAATCTGGATTCAGTCAAAAGACTGCACTCCAGGATTCAGAAGGCCACTTGTGGCCCCAAGGCCCCAAGGCTTCTAAGACCCTGCTGATGCTCGGCTTAAAGTATCTATGGTCATCGTGAACTCTGCACAGTCCATAGATAGCTGCTGTAATCCACAGAGTTTTGTAACAAATATGTTTTCTTGAGCTGTTGACTTTTTGGGAAGTAACCCTTAGCTCCTACAAAGGCATAAAGCTGCTCATGGGATCTCAGGTAACTAGGAAAGCTGAGGTCTTCATAAACTTTCTATTATCTGATTGATCTAGCGTGTCTCCACTGCGCACCAGACTGCCAGGAAGGGCTGTGCCTCACGCCACAAGAAACGAAAGGGCAAGGGTTGCTTTCCCCTTTCTCTAGGACTTAAGAATGTACACATGACTAGGCTCAGCAAATTAGATGTTCCACCCATGGCCCAGAGAATCTAATGGCATTGCTCATGGTGGTGGCACACAGTGTCATCATGGCAGGGACACTGGGAGGTCACTGGCAGTGGGGTCAGGGTGACAGGAGGGAGGTACCAGGAATGCATCCTAATCTGGTGCTCCTGAGCACATGAGCTTGGCTCTGTCGTACCTGGAGCCTAGTCTCCCTTAGGTCTGTCAGTTTTCTACGCTTTGTTCTCCTGTCTTATTTTTATACCAAGAATTACCCAGTCTTATTGATACGTATCCATCTTCTGCTGCGTAGCCAAGTTTAGGTGCTGCTGTTTCAATCCAGTAATCCTAACTGAAATGCCACTTTTCTAGCCCAATCCCATGTCACATGTGCTTTCACTTTATGTCAGACTCCATTTCCGTATTTCGCTGTATTCTTATTTCAGTCTTTTTGCACTTGCTATTCCTTTTTTCCAAAATAATGTTATTATCTTCTCACTTCACCTAATAAATCAAACTAACTTTCAAATTTCAACTAAATTTGAGCCAAGGCTTAGCATACTGGACCTCTCCTTTCTCATACGTCTCACCGTTGCAATTTAAATTTTTTTCTATTAATGATTAGGTATTCTGTGAGACTATAAATTTTATGAGGATATAATTGTCCTTTTTCTGCAATAATATCCCCAGAATATGACACCATTTTATACAGAGAATGCACTCAATGAAAACTTGTTGAATAAATAAATGACTAAATAAATGGAAAAATACATACATATATTTATTCTCAATCTACAAGGTAAGATGTGTAATTTATTATCTTAAAATGATAGTTCACTTACTCTCAATGAATATCTTTTTTGTGGCTATAAATCCAGAGTTAAAGATCTCCTTTGTATTAATTCATGTGGATGAACTCATCTGCCCGTTAAAGTCAAGCTGATAGCAGCCATGGCAGTAAAAATCTATTAAAGAGGAACAATTACAAAATGTGCCTTCTCCAGAGGTGTTCAAAGCTCTGCTCTCTTCTCCTGTTTCATCAAGGTGAGGAGCAGCGCTAATCAGAGCAAAGGCAGCCCTGGACCACTGTTAGGGGAAGAATAGAAATGAATGTTTCTTGTACTAGATGTCTCTCAACTGGTCTTTGCAAGTCTTTGGATGCAGGGATATATCTTAGTTACTTTTCCCATGTGGGTTTTTCCTTCTTTCCTTGGCATCTCTTAAATAGTCAAAAGGGTAAGAGAGGGTACAGGACGCCTCTTCCTTTTGGGAGAAAGCATCTCTCCCACCACCTTTGAGACCATTTTATACGTTAAATGGGCCCAAAAGGTTAAAGAGAGGTATCTAGTGTAATTATTTCAAGCTTTCTTCTGTTTAAATAGCACAAGTATGTTAGTTTGCCTATGAATCAAATCAGCCCTCCAGGGAAGAGGACCAGGCAGAGCTCAAAGGTCCATGGTAAAAAAAAAAAAAAAAAAAAAAAAAAAAAGCACATTAATTTCTTGGCATGGCCCTTCCATTGGGAATTTTTGATGATTACAGGCAATTTTCAGGGGAGGGGTGCCATGCTGACTATCTCAGCCACACATGTTTAAGTGACACATGATAAGTAAGAAAATCTTATTATCATCCCTACAACTCAATGTGAAGCCATTTTTCTCTTCATAAAGTACTTACCAACAGTAGTAAAATTAAGCAGATACTAAAAAAGACTTCAGTAGACCATAAGTATAACAAATTATTGGTAAATAATGAAATTATCAAAGAAAAATAAGAATGCAGCATTAACCCTAATTTCTATCTGAAGAAATTAGATCCATTTCAAAGTATGAGTTAAACCTACTTTTGATTTGTTTGGGTGTGTATATTTTGCTTTGTTTTTTGTTTTTGTTATCCTACTTACTTAACTCTTCCTCTCAGATATAACTTGAACACTATATACTTTTCAATATCTCCAAGCCAATTAAATAAGGTACATTCAGAAATGAGAAGGCCAAAAGGAGAAAAAATAGAGTACTGATAAGAGACTGTTGCAAAATAAGTTTTAAAAGGAGAATATCCTTTACAAAATGAGTCTATATTTTACTATACTTTATTGCCTGTAGGTTTTCTATAATAGCAGGATATATAGTTTTAATTGATTTGGCACTATTGTTTATTCAACCCAGTTATAGAAAAGCTATTGATTTGTTTTAATCAATTTACATGTTAAAAGTTATTTTTAACTGCAAATGCCAACATTCTGTTTTTACAAACTTCTCACTCTACATTCCTTTTCCTTTTATTCTCACTTAAGGCTTCTTCCCCTATTTCCTTCTTCTCACTATGCTTACCTACCTTTCTTCTTATGACCTATAATTTCTTCCTGTGTCTATGTCTCTATTTACCTTCTCCTCTACTGTCTCTTTCTCTTCCTCTCTCACTCTTATACTCTTTCTCCTTAACTATTCATTTTTTTCCCTATTCTACTTTTAAAAGGTTGCATCTCCTTTTCTAATTTTCAAGAGAGGAAGAGTATGAGTTATTTGGGGATAGAGTGCCAAGAAAAAAAAAAACCTTTAACCTCTCCTCACCTGAAAATAATTGAAAATCTCCAAGAAATGACATTATTTGAATTGTATTCTATATTGAGGTTTATGTTAAGGTCAAAAATCTTGGCTGAAATTTTTCTAGCTTAAAGCAGGAGAATGAAAATGCCAACCTGCCTCATGTCTTTGCTTTGAATGTAATCTTAACTTGCTTGCTTTTAGGATGTTTGAATTGTCTGATATAAGTTTCTAATTAGAATGTCCCAAGTGTGATACATTTTTGAATGTGTAAAATCATCTCCATTTCCTGGCATTAAATGTTTAAAACCATCTCTGCCTGTAAGTGTCATCCCCTCCTCCTACAATAGACAGCATATTGGATTATAATCTAGGGACACTTTTCCTAATGTGAAGCCTAGAAATGGAGGTTATATCATCATCTACTATGTCACATTTACATTCTGAAGCCTTTTCAGACAGCTGTTTATGGAATATAAATTTGAACAAAAAAAATCTTAGGTCACTACTTGTATTTTAATGTTTGGATTACTACTTCTATTCCATAGTGATAGAAAAACTTCATTTCACATAAGTTTCATAGCATTAATAACCACTAACTTTTGTCATATAGTGCAGGCTTAAGTAGCTTCATGCATAGTATATATATATATTGTTTTATGATACTCATAGGTCTCTAGAAAAACTAAGAATGAATACCACAAGTACTAACTTGGGCTCAATCATAATATCAGGGTGCAGAAGCTCCAAAAAAATTCATTGCAACCTATTTCAGTGAACCAGGATTTAAACAAAACTAGATTGTACACAGACAATGATTTTAACCATCTCTCTGCCACCTCTAATATATACTTCCACATCCATTACCAACACCACCATCAATAGAATTATACCCTAAAAGTGGGAATGATTGTATGTACTTCCAAACAAGTAAAACATGAACATAACATATATAATACTAGTTTAGTTATTATAATCTTATATTAGAAAATAATTTTAATACATTTATTTAAGGACCTATAGATCTAGAAATATGGAGTATAAAAGAATTCTTTCATTCTGCAAAAATCTTAAGTTTTAAGATAAAAATCTAAATAGTATAACAATTATATGACTACAAAATATTGTCTCAGAGCATCTTTTTTACAATGGTCCCTAGAAACAATACAAACAAACCTCAAAAATAACTTCATTCTCAAACAAAAAAATGAGTGAGCATTTGCTGAAGAAGTTGGAGATAAATTATGATACAAACCTTGGAGGTGGACATTTAATTTACAAATTATGCCATGGTTAAGTTATTTTGTTACTGTAAGTATGGATTTCCTTATCACTAAAACTGGGTCAATAATATTTAATTTCAACTTGCTTTGAGAATTAAATATAATATCTATACAGCATCCAAAAGCAATAGAGCCAAAAAAAGAGAAAATACTATCCATTAAGATAATGATTTTATTATGATGAATTCTATCACATCAACTGAAAAAAACTTCAAGATTTTTAATAAATCAGGAAATGAAGGAGTTAAGTCAGTGCCTAACTAAATAAGTTACATACACACAAAACATGTGATCAAGTTAAAACTTTTCTGATATCTGATAACAAAATTTATTTCTGAAAACATCTATGAAATTTGAAAATAATCACCATGTTAAGGTGATTGTGAGTGCATTAAAAATGAGACAAAAATATAAATGTGTTTGTTTTCAGATTATGATGAGAATATTTCCCAGAAATATTTTTTAAACTCATAAATGGATTGATGGCAAATCTCTATATTTACAAAGGCTTTTCCATGAATCAGGGTAGAATGCTGATAACCAATATGATATAGCGTAAAAGTCACCATAGTCTACGCTTGTCACAATATTGAGAATTCTGAATTAAATCCAATTCTTCTAATGGAGAGAATTAGACATAGCAAATAAATTAAATTTTCTTCTTTGTCCTACATTTGCTCTGACTGAATAGTGATATATACTAAGAAACATATTTCTCTATGAGTGTAATCAGTTTTTATACCTACATATAAAATGTATCTCATTAATACATTCTATTTTTAACAACACTAGTTAAAAGAAAAAAAGCTGCTGGATGTTTATGAATTTCAGTGAAACCTATGGAATCATGGCATAGAAAAACTTCAGTGCTCCACCTCCTGAAATCGTTGCAGCATTTCTGGGTCAATTTAGCTCTCTTAGATGGACAAGTCAGAATCATCTAAGAACAGGGCTACGGTTCTTAGTAGGATAAGACTCTGGGAAATTTTCACATGCTACACTTATGTAAAGAAGTAAAAGCTGTTGATCTTCTGAGTTGACTACATGTTCTAGACACAAAGAATAATGGTGACTAAAGCAGTGAATTAAAACACACACACACACACACACACACACAACAGTTCACATTAAACAAAATAAAAAATATAAACTTAATGAACATTTAAAGGTAAAATATAGCATGACCAATAGTAATAAATGCTATGCAGGAAAAAATAAAAGAGACCAGGGAATACATTTGTGGTGAAGTATTATAATCTAAAAATGGTGATTATACAAGTCATTGATGAAGGCAATACTTGAGTGAAGACCCCATGGAGGAAAGGAATTGAGGCAAGAAGATACATGGGAGGAAGGCCAGGGGGTCAAATCTAGTGACCATCAAGAGCAAAGGCTCTCAGTGTGGGCTGAGCCGAGACAGTTTGAGAAACTCAACAGTTTGAGGCCAGTATGACTGGACTGAAGGGAATGAAAGTAAGAGAGGCTCGCACGGTGCTAGGGGGTGATAGCTACTGAAAGGTTTGCAGATCTGCTCGAGCAGGTAAAACTGCTACATAGACTTGGCGGAATGAAACCCTTATATACAGACACCCAGTCAGAAGCACAGGTAAAACAATTATGTGCGATTGGCATCTGAAGGAGGAGCTGACGTTTTCTGGAACTGAGCCCTCAAACTGTGGGATCTCACACGGCGTCCAGCTAGTGTCAGATGGAATTGCAGTAGAGGACCCCAGCTGGCGTCCTCAGCAGCCCGGTGGCTTGCTTCACGTGGGGGACACCATCTTCTGTTGACCGGTGTGGTATGAGAGCACAGGAAAAATAAAGTTTGTTCTTTCCTCACGGTATATTTTTGCAATATAAC
The DNA here is from genome assembly GCA_008750895.1 of Mirza zaza. Classification (NCBI taxonomy): domain Eukaryota; kingdom Metazoa; phylum Chordata; class Mammalia; order Primates; family Cheirogaleidae; genus Mirza; species Mirza zaza. The sequence goes on from VSMD01105725.1 coordinate 13,700, forward strand.
TAGCTATAATTATAATAATATAATTATATATATGATATAATTATATATAATATATAATAATATAATTATATATGATATAATTATATATCATATATAATTATATAATTATATATATAACCTCTTCATAGCCACAGTTATATTTACACTATTGAAATTACCACACAAATATCTTGACAGTACATAAACATGCAACGTAACTCACATTAAGTTCATAATGTTCCTTCCAAACCTACTGTCTCAGTAAATGAAATGGACATTGATATAGAAAATCCTGTTTATCTATTTCAGTGTCCATTCTCTTAATCGCCTTTAAGACAAGAACCCAGAATTCAGTACAGCTCATTCTTGTTCTCAATAAAAATCTACATTTCCCTAGCCTCTTTTTCAACTAACTTAGCAATGGGACTACATTTTGGCAAATTAGGTGTAGGCAGCAGTGTTATGTAAACCTGACTGTTCAGAGCAAACCCATTCAGGCTGCACTTCTGCTGTTATTTCATTTCTCTACAATATGGATGTTATAAATAAGGTTCTTGGACCGTTTTCTTAAACTATGTGGTGGAAGCTTGAATATTGAAGCATCATACTAGGGTGCTGGAGGAGAAAGATGGGAAATCCGATTTACTGATATTAATAATATTGTAAAGCCACTATACCAGGGGACTGCCTTCCTCATAATTAATTTTATGTGATAGAAAAATAAACCTTTCTCTTTTTAAGCAATTTTATATGAATTTTTATGCCATAATGAGATGAACTTATTTAAGAGATTCAATTATTTTTACTGGTCCATGTTTAGAATCATCTTTTATTTAATTTTATTTATTTATTTTTTATTTCAGAATGTTACAGAAGTACAAATATTTGGCTACATAAATTGCTTTTCTTTCATTTGATTCAAATTTATAAGGTGCTCATGCCCCAGATAGTGTGCACTGTACCCATTAGGTATGAATTTACCCATCCCCTCCTCCCCTCCCACCTGCTTGATTTCCAGTGAATGTTTTTTATATATTGGTTGATTTTTTTATTCTGCCTCAATTCACAGTTCTAGCAATTAGCAGCACAATCCAGTTCTAGCAATTAGCAGCCACGTTGAAAGAGAAACAATCACTGACTTTCTGCTTCCAGATAGAGCACCAGGTAAAGAATCCCAAGAAGATCATGGCAGTTTTTATGAGTCAAAGCAAAGATCAAGGATCAGGAAATCTGAGGTAGCCAGAAATTTCCAGGCCTGCAAAAAGGCAGGACATAGACAATAAAACAATAGTCCCAGAATGCAACATCATGGCCTGCTTGTGTCTTTGCTGAAAACTAAGACATAAATGTGTAGGTAAAATTCCATAGTATCAAGCACAGAGGAAAAAGGGAACTGTGTAGGACTGGGAGGCATTTAATATCCTACAAGCCACAGTGACTCTTCTTTGATTACTTAGGCCTTTAGTAGAAAAGTGGAAAAGAAAGACCTTTAGTGGTAGGGCTAAATAATTGTCAGAGTAGAAGTTATGCTAGACCTGCACACACACAAAATAAGCTGATTAACTAGACTTAAAAGAATACTACTGAACCACATATAATTCAATATATGTATTTGGAAAAATTTGATATACTGATTTAAAAAATAACTGTCAACCTTTATCTTATACTCTACATACAAAAATTAAATACCAATCCATCATGGACCTAACTATAACCAATAAAACTATAAAATATAGAAATAAAAAATAAAATACAGAAGAAATTTTCTGCAAAATAGGAGCAGAAAAATATTTCTTACACAATAAACACAAAAATTAAAAATGAAACATTGATAAAATTAATTTTATTAAAATTAAAGACTTCTCAAAAAGTGACCATTAAGCAAGCTACAGACTGGAAATAAAAATGTTTCTTCATTTCTTTCTTTTTTTTTCCCTTTCTTCCATCATATTTCTAATCTATACATCTCTGATAAAATTTTTATGCAGGCTATATAAAGAACTATTGTACCTCAATAATAATAAGACAAAATAATTTAAAGTATGGACAGAATATTTGAATAGAAAATTAAGAAAAGATGAATAATTGTCTAATACACATAGAAAAAAATACTCAACATCATTAGTCATTAGGAAAATGCCAATTAAAAAATACATAAAGATACCTCTACAATTGCACTAGAATGTCAAACATTTAAAAGAATGACAGTTCCAAGCTTTAAAGATGATTGGAGTAACTGAAACTTTCTTGCATTGCAAGTGACAATGTAAAATAATACAATCACTTTAAAAGACATTTTAGTAGTTTATAAAATTAAGCATACACTTAACGTATGGCCCAGCAATTTCACTCCTGGCTATTTACTCAAGAGAAAAGAAAACATATTTCTACATGAAGGCTTTTAAACAAAATTTTAAAGGAACTTTATGCATAGTAGCTCAAAACCAGAAACAACTCAAAATTATAGACAACTCGAGTATCTGCCAACTAGTGAATAAACAAATTTGGTATATTCATATAATTTAATACCTCTTTACAGTAATTATGCAACAACAGAAGTGAATGTCAAAGACTATATAATAAGTGAATAAAAGCTATACACAAAAGAATATATACTATATGATGACATTTATATGGAACTCTAGAAAAGACAAACATAATTTATAGTGGCAGTTGGCTGATTATTCTTGCCTGGGTTAGGAGTGTAAGGTAGAGATTGACTAGAAATGGGAACAAGGGAAGTTTTGGGGACAATGTATTGTATTTTATATTATTATTGTGGTTGTGGTAATAACATGGATTATTGATATACATAAATAGATGTATATACATTCATCAAATCTCACTGAATTGTACACTTAAAATGGGTACATATTATTATTATATAAATTACATCTCATTAAAATGAATCTAAGAAAAAACAAGATTAAGCTGTGACTTTCTTTTTCTTCAAAGGTTAGCCAAGTGTGACCTTCTATGTGAATCATTGTTTGATTTCAATAGGCCAGGGACATAATTATCTTTGTATTCTTGCATCACACGAGTTTCTTGATTATGACGTATATCATATACAAAGCATCTATGTCATGATAGTGCTCAACACAATAGATACTGAATATATGGCTTCTTAATAATTATTTTTATATTGTTTCCTAGGTACATAAAATAATTGGGAATTAATATAAGGATACATTTGGCATTTTGGAAAATGAGAATCTCATATACATGGCTAGACAAACTTAACACTCTGCAAAACCAAAAAGGAATTAGAATAGAGTTGGCCTCAGATAAAGACAGGTGTTTAGAGAATCACTCAGACTCATAAAAAGCTATATGGATCATAAATACGAACTCCTCTCAGGGTGTTTCCTTTCTTTGTGTCTGCTCCTTACCATTTGAAGATTGTATTTTCTTGTATACTTGGAAAGAAAACGCATATGATTATCCAATTAAGTGTATCTTAATTTGACTAGAACATTTCAAAACAGGTGATCTTAGAGGTGGGTGGAAAAACTGTGGATTGGCTACTTTGAGGTCAGTTGTGCATCCTCAGTCCATCCAGCTGGATTGGATTGGTACAATGATTCAAGATATGCCATCAATTCTCATGATTCTCATGGGGTATGCTGACTGCTTTCTCCCCTGTGCAGGATACTTTCTGTTTTTCCCCTGTGCAGGACACTTCGTATTTCCTCCCTGTGCGGGATACTTCCTGTTTCCTCCCTGTGCAGGACATTTCCTATTTCTCTCAAGGCAGGCACATGTCCTGCTTCTCCCCTGTTCAGGACACTTCCTGTTTCCTCCCTGTACGGGACACTTGCTGTTTATCTCCTGGGACAGGCTCACTTTCTGTTTTTGTCCTATGCTGGACGCTTCCTGTTTCTCTCCTAAGGCAGGTGCACTTTCTGTTTCTCTCCTGAGACAGTCTCACTTCCTGTTTTTCCCCTGTGCAGGACACTTCCTGTTTCTCCCCTCAGGCAGGCACACTTCCTGTGGACAGGACTACACAGTTCCTCAGATAACCTTGTTTCATTCAACATTGTTTTCTTTATAACGTTTGTGAAAAAAAAATCAATTCCAGGCCAGGGCCCCAGGCTGTGTGCAGTTTGCACATTCTTCCCATATCTGCATGGGTTTTCTCTGGGTACTCAGGTTTCCTCCCACATCCCAAAGATGTGCACATTAGGTTCATTGGCATGTCTAGATGGTCCTAGTCTGAGAGTGTGTTTGTGAGAGAGAGTGTGTGTTCGTGTGGGCATGTGTGTGTGTGTATGTGAGTGTTTCAGTGTGTGTGAATACACCGTATCATGAAATGCCATCCAGGGTCAATGAACTAGAATAATTGGGTCAATAATTATCTTACTTGTTTTTATTAATCTTTCTTAAATGTATGGATAGCTCACTTTTATTTCAATGTTTAATGGTAGAAGTATTTTGGACTTTCTTTAGAAATTTGTTGAGTTTTTGTGACCAGAAATATGCCTTAGGAACTGAACTCTTGTTTGTATCAATTAGCCTATGGTAACATTGATCTCATTGTGCTTAATGATGTTAAGTGATGGCTTACTGTATTTGGTTTAGAAGCATCCTTAGAAATATCAGATACTATGAATAAATTGTTTGGTACAAAATCATGAGCAGAAGGAAGGAAGAGAAGAGGAAAGAAACCAACATACTATTATATGATTGATTTGCCTGTGACGACTTAAACAATATGAATAACTCATGAAAATGGAAAACTAGGCTATTCTTCCATTTACATATAGTACATTAAATATATTGAAATAATAAGGTATAATAAATGAATAATAAAATAGTGTAATTGACATTCATCTAATGCAGTTATCTATTATATAGATGTGTATGGCATATAGTTGCATAGGTTTATAATTTATGTTCTTGTCATTTTATAGTAGTAATTGATATTGCTTATCTTCCAAATAATTTTTAATTGATTGAATTATCATCGGCAATATTTTAGTTTAGTTTTACATGGTGGCTATCTTTCAAGATAAACATAACATACATCAATTGTAATAATATAAAACCATGGCTATTTTAGGGCAAAATGTTATGTGTGTCTTAATGTAGATAGGTATATTTTAAATGGTTATTTGCATGGTAATGAGAACATGTTGGCATAATTGCTATGCTACAATGAAGAGAAAAGTTAATCTTAATTAAAAAGGATGGATATATATCCTGCTGCATTTATTTCTATTGCACCACTAATATTATAGTTTCCTAGACTTAGCATTCATCAGATTTTACTTATTTATTTTTTCTGTAGAGAGCCTATACAAGTGAAATGAAAGGCTGATCACAGCTTCTACCATGTACAAAACATCTGTGATTATTGCCACTATGGAGCTGATGGACCATAAAGCATGATGCTTTTGAAAAGCCAAACATAAAGCAGAGCTGTTAAAATGTATCACACCATGTTGTAGATTAGAATAGTGCTAAAATTATACACTGTTTCATATGATATTTCACAGATGCCACAACAATTAGGCCAAGTGCTCCTAAAAAGAATTTGTTAGGTTCAAAAAAAAAGCAGCCCCTCATAATTAAAATCACTCATTTGACATTTTACACAAAACCCAGGGGCAACTGATTTTTATGGGAAGGAGAGGCATCAACTGACTCATACCTTCCTTTCTTGCTTCAAGATGATCTGGTGAAAGGAATGGAGAACAATCTTAGAAGCCCAACAAACGTGGCTTCAGATTCCTGACTGCGCAGAACTGAGTAGTTATGAAATTTCTTGGAGGTTAACTTCCTTGGAAATGAGCGTAGAGGGTTGATATGAAGATTTAATATATGACGTCAGGCACATTACAAATATTTTATCTGACCCCACAGGACTGAACTATAGGAATTGGAATATTCTAGCAGTTGCAATTGAGATGGTACATAGTATAACACATGTGAAAGGTTTTTTGTTTGGCCGTTGTTGTTTTTTAATGAAGAGTTATGCCAATTTTGGAATTCTTAGATTTTTTTCAGGCATCTAAAAGTAAAACTGAATGCATTCATATATTTGTCATTCATAAAGAGAAAGATGATATTTGAAATAAACAATAGCAATCTGGCTGGGCGTGATGGCTCACGCCTGTAATCCTAGCATTCTGGGAGGCCAAGGCGGGAGGATCACTTGAGGTCAGGAATTCAAGACCAGCCTGAGCAAGAGCAAGACCCTGCCTGTACCAAAAATAAAAAAATTAGACAGGTGTGGTGGTGGGTGCCTGTAGTCCCACTTGTACTCAGCCTGTACTCAGGAGAGTGAGACAAGATAATTGCTTGAGTCCAGGAGTTTGAGGTTGCTGTGAGCTGGGCCGATGCCACAGCACTCTAGCCCAGGTGACAGAGCAAGACTCTGTCTCAAAGAAAAAGTAAAAAAATAAATAAATAAATTTTGTTATTCAACATAATTATACTCTCATTACATTTTTAAAAAGTCTCCAGTAGAAATGTTTTACTTGAATAATATTTTTTAATTTATAAATCTGTTACACGTATTGTGTTATATAATATCCTTCACATATTTTTTTTTATTTCAGCATATGATGGGGGTACAGATTTTAAGGTTTCAATAAATGCCCTTACCCCTCCCCCCACAAGTCTGAGTTTCCAGTATGACCATCCCCCAGATGGTGCACGTCTCACTCATTATGTATATATATACCGGCCCCCCCCCCATCCTTGACATATTTGGATTATCCCTACTGGCCATTTTATACTCTCCAGATCCTGTCTTCATTCTGGGAGGCACCAACTCCACGTGTATAAAAGATTCAATATCCTGTGTCTCATGTCTTTTATTTCTTCATCTTTGGTGATTTTCATATCACTCCACTTCAGCCATATTTTTTCATAGTCACTGTACTAGTTCCTTATGGCTGATATAATAAATTACTACAATGTTTGTGGCTTAAAGCAACAGAAAATTTTCCCTCACTGTCCTGGAGTCCAGAAGTCCAAAATCCAGGTGTGGGCAGGGCTGGACTCCCTCAGAATCCTCCCGAGAACGATCTTTCCTTGCCCATCCACCTACGGCGGCTTCAGGCATCCTTGGCTTGTGGCCGCATGATTCTCATCTCTGCCTCTGTCTTCGCGGGGCCTTCTTTTCCCTGTGTGTGTCCCTGTGTGTCTCTTATAAAGCCCTGTGTGTGTCCCTGTGTGTCTCTTATAAAGCCACTCGTCATTGGATTTAGGGCCCATTGGATAAACGAGGATGGTCTCATCTTGGGATCTTTAATTACATCTGCCATGGCTTTTTTCCCAAATAAAGTCACATTCACAGCTTCGTGGGGTTAGGATATGAACTTATCTTTGGGGGAGGGGGCAATATTCAACCCCTTACAGTCACCGACTCAATTTGCTCATCAGCCATGGCCTTTCTTATTTGTACTTTTTCAGTATTTTACTCCCGTCTTCCTCACAAGGCTATCCAGTCACCTTTTCTCTCACACACTGTCAGATAGTCCCTAGATTCATTTTCTTTCTCAGCAAATTAAAACTTTATGATTCATAACATAAACTGTTTTCCTATAAAAAGCCCCTTTCATCATGACATTACAAATGCTTAGAAAATCCCTGACCTTAAAACAATTCAACCAGCTACTCTGATCTGCACACAATATTCTCAGAGCTGCTGGATGAAAGCAAATGCATGTGCACACACATGCACACACACGCACATGCACACGAACACACACAGACACGCACACACATGCACACACAGCCACATACACACATGCACACACGGACACATACACACACAGATACACACACACACACACACACACACACACACCACTGCCTGCTTATAAACTCATGATCTCCAGTGCAACTATGTTACCAGTACTTTGTGGTGATCTATGTATATTTTCCTAATTAGAGCTTTTAACCTACACACATTCGTTTTAAACTTCTTCATTGTTTTTCAAATATGTTATTGTACAATCTCCTCATTCCTTTTCATTGGTCATTTGCAACAACATGGATGGAACTGGAGAACATATGTTAAGTGAAATAAGTCAAACACAGAAACACAAATTTTGCATATTCTCACTCAAACATGAGAGCTAGATATTAAACCAATTGATCTCTTTGAGACAGAAAATAGAATGATGGTTAGCAGAGGCTGGAAAGGGCCATGGGGAGGGGAGGATACAGTGGGGATGGTTAATAGGAATAAAAATATAGTTAGATAGTTAGATAGAATGAACAATATTAATAGCATAACAAACCAACTATAGTTAACAATAAGTTATGGTATACTTTAAAATAACCAAAAGAGTATAGTTAGGATATTCTTAACAGAAAGAAATGGTAAGTACTTGAGGTAACGGATGCTCTAATTATCCTGATTTGATTATTACACATTGTGCACCTGTATGGAAACATCACATGTACCCTATATATATATACACACAAATATTATGTACTCATAATAGTTAAAAATAACAAATTAATTTAACAAAACAAAATGAACACTCTCATCTTCCTTGAATGAGACCTGTTATGCTAAGGTAATAGTTATACTAACCATTCCAGTTGCAGTGGTACAGGTACCCTTTTGCCTTTTACTACAACCTGGGTTTTCCACCTCATGGTGTGTTTGGAGATGAAGGATTAACCCAAGTTTCAACAGTTCACTAGATGGGCTCACAAGATTCGGTATATGATTGGATTCATTGTTATAATTTACTGCAGAGGAAAGGATACAAAGGAAAATCAGCAAAGGGAAAAGGTGAATGAAGCAAAATTCAAAGGAAACCAGGCACAAGTTTCTAGGAGTCCTTTTGCAGTGAAGTTATACAGGCTACCCTTACTTCCACTAGCAATGAGTTGTGGCAGCATGTGTGATATATAATCTGCCAAGGAAGCTCGTTGGGAACTCAGTGCTAAATGTTTTTATTGGGAGCTGGTCACATAGGCACTCTCTGCCTAGCACAGATCAAAATTTCAGGCTCCCAAAAGAAAGCAGGTGTTCAGCATAAACCATATTGTTTGCACAAAGAGCTTTAGGCATAGTGA
>VSMD01105727.1:0-18509 GCA_008750895.1 Mirza zaza
GGGGGAAGAGGACATTTATTGAAACCTTAAAATCTGTATCCCCATCATATGCTGAAATAAAAAAAAAAGAAATGCATAAGGAGAGGTCACAACAGACACCACACAAATACAAAACATTATTTTTAACTACTATAGAAATATATATGCCCAAAAACTATATAAGGTGGGAGAAATGGACAAATTCCTGGATTCATAGAAACTCCCTAAGTTCACCCACAAGGTAACGGAATTCCTGAATAGACCAATCTCAAGCGCAGAAATTGGCTCTGTAATTAACACCCTCCCCTAACGGAAAAGACCTGACCACATGGCTACCCTTCAGAGTTCTACCAAACATACAAAGATTAACTCATACCTATACTACAGAAATTATTCCACAACATTGAGAAGGATGGCAGCCTTCCTAACTCATTCTATGAAGCCAATGTTACCTTGATACTAAAGTCAGGAAAGGATGCAACAATATATTAAAATTACAGACCAATATCGCTTATGAATATATATGTAAAAATCCTCAACGAAATTTTAGGAAATATAATTCAGCAGCACATCAAAAATTAATTCACGATGACGAGGTGGGCTTGATTCCAGGGATGCAAGGTTGGTTCATCATAAGCAAATTTATTAATGCAATCTACCTCATATATAAAAACAAGAACAAAGAACATGTGATTCTCTCAATAGATGCAGAAAAAGCATTTGACAAAGTCCAACACACCTTTATGATAAAAACTCTTAACAAAATAGGCATAGGTGACCCTTCCCTTAAAATTATCAAATCCATTTATGACAAACCCACGGCCAATATCATACTGAATGGGGAAAAATTGAAGCCATTCCCACTTCGAATCAGAACTAAACAAGGATGCCCACTATCTCCTCTTCTATTCAACATAGTGCTCGAAGTCCTAGCTATAGCAATCAGGCAAAGATGAATATTAAGGGCATCCAAGTGGGTTCAGATGAGATCAAACTCTCACTTTTCTCCAGTGATATGATATTATACCTAGAAACCTCATGGATTCCTCCAAGAGACTCCTAGATTTTATAAATATATTCGGTAAAGTCTCAGGTTATAAAATAAATATACACAAATCAGAGGCATTCATATATACCAAGTACTGTCAAGCCGAAGCGCAAAAAAAAAAAAAAAAAAAAAATTCCTTTTACTCTAGCCCCAAAGAAAATTAAATATCTAGGAATATATTTAACAAAAGATACAAAAGACTTATGCAAGGAGAACTATGAAACACTAAAAAATGAAATTGTAGAAGATGTAAACAGATGGAAAAATCTACCTTGTTAATGGATTGGTAGAATCAATATTGTTAAAATGTCAGCATTACCTAAAGTCATGTACAGAATTAATGCAATCCCCATCAAAATATCACTATCATTCTTCACAAATCTAGAAAAAATAATTCTTTGTTTTGTATGGAACCAGAAAAAACCACGTATAGCCAAAGCAATCTTAAGCAAAAAGAACAAACTGGGAGGCATCAGTTTTCCTGACTTCAGGCTGTACTATAAAGCAATAATAATTAAATCAGCCTAGGACTTGCACAAGAACAGAAGCAATGATGTTTGGAATTAGTCTGAGATTCTAGAGATGAAACCATCTGCATATGTTAATCTAATCTTTGATAAAGCAGACAAAATATACATTAGGGAAAAGAATCTATCTTTAATAAATGGTGCTGGGAAAACTGGGTATCTACATGCAGAAGAATGAATCAGGATGCCTACCTCTCACCTCTCACAAAAATCCATGCAAGATGGATAACAGACTTAAACCTAAGGCATGAAACCTTAAGAATCCTAGAAGAAGATGTTGGGAAAACCCTTTATGACATTGGCCTTGGCAAATAGTTTTTAAAGAACACCCCCAAAGCAATCACCACAGCATCAAAACTGAACAAATGTGGTCTGATCAAACTAAAAACTTCTGCACAGCCAAAGAAATTATCATTAGAGCAAATAAACAACCTACAGAATAGGAGAAAATATTTGCTCTCTGCACTTCCGATAAAGGTCTGATAACAAGAATCTATCTAGAACTCAAAAGATTTAAAAAGAAAAAAATAAAACAATCCCATCAAGAAACGGACAACGGAAATGAACAGAAATTTTCCACAGGAGACAGAATAATGGCATGCAAACATAGAAAAGAAGCTCAACATCTCTAATCATTGGAGAAATGCAAATCAAAACCATCATCAACACCAATGAGATCATCATCCAACCCCAGTGAGATTGGCCCATATCAAGAAATCGCAAAACAATAAATGCTGGTGAGGATGGGGAGAGACAGGAACATTCTTATACTGCTGCTGGTGGGACTGCAAATTAGTACAACCTTTGTGGAAAAGAATTTGGAGATACCTCAAACAGCTAAAAATAGAAATGCCATTCAACCCAGCAATAGCATTATTAGGCATCTACCCAAAAGAGCAAAAGACACTCTATTATAAAGACATCTGGACCTGAATGTTTATGGCAGCACAATTCACTATTGCAAGGATGTGGAAACAACCCAAGTGCCCGTCAATTCATGACTGGATTGTTAAAATCTGGTTTATGTTTACAACAGAATATTACTCAATTCTAAGAAACGACAGCAAGCTAGCATCACTTATATTATCCTTGATTGAGCTTAAGTCCATTATCCAATGTGCGGTGACACAAGATCAGAAAAATGGGCTCCACATGTACTTACCATCACATTTGTACTGACCGATTATCAATATGGTCCTCAAAGGGTGGTGGTGTTCACCAGAGATTCGGGGGGTGAATGGATAGACCCATATCTCAGGGGTGTGGCAAACAGTGTGGAGGGGAAGGGCAGATCTCTAACCTTTGCTAGGTAAAGGCAAAGTTATAAAATCTAACAAAATGTTATAAAAAAAAAACCCAAAAAACATTTATTGGGTGTCGGGCAGGTGGGGGGGATGGGTTTATATATATACATTATAAGCGCAATGTGCATTGTCGGGGGGATGGACAAGCTTGAAGCTCTGACTCAAGTGGGGAGGGAAGGCAATAGCAATGTATGTAACCTTAGCATTTGTACCCCCATATTATGCTGAAATAAAAAAAATAGAAAAAATTATAATAAATGGTAATGAGCCCAAGGTCACGAAGAGCTCCTTACTGTGTAAGTTCCCACCAGGGAACAGTTGCTAGCAGCAATTTGGGTTCTAACTACAATTTGTTTCCCCCTCTCTATGCGCAGCCACTTCCTTACCTGCCTTGCCACCCTTTTGCTCTCCTCCAGACTTAACACCCTCACCTATATACTCCATGTTTTTATAGAATCTAAATAGTCTTAAAGCTTGGAAAATAGCATCTTGATGCTTGACCCACACTGACTGTATATAATCAGTTACTGAAATGCTGGCTCAGAAGAACGACCAAGAAAGAGGTGAATCTGTGCGTATAAACCTAGAATGAAGATGAAAATCACAGGAGGAAGCATTTAGTGAACAGCTAGAGTCTTCATTAAGCCTCTAACCTTCCTCCCTGCACCTAAGCAAAGGCTCCACCTAAGCCAGTCATCTGATAGCTCCCTTTGGGGAGTTAGGCTCTGAGAGGCCCAGCCTATTTCCAGGGCAGCATTTTCTTTTCCATTTAAAAATGTCTGGACTTCAAAGAAACAAAAGCATAAATCCATTTAGCAATTTATAAGTGTACATCTTACTTGCAACTATTATTTAAGGAATGTTCTTGGAAAAAATAAGGAAACCTGGAAAATATATCTTTGAACATCTCCTAGAATAGAAACAGATTGAAAGGAATGCTTCTGCTAAATACATTTCCTCAGTATACTGCCACATATGTTCAGATGGCATGCTATACTCGTTTCCAAATTCTACATTTCTAAAACGGAGTGTATATATATATATATATATATATATATATATATATATATATATATTTTTTATTTTTTTATTTATTTTATTTTATTTTTTTAGCATATTATGGGGGTACAAATGTTAAGGTTATGTATATTGCCCATGCTCCCCCACCCCCCTCCCACCCGCCCTTATGCCTTACATTATATATTTTTTTCTTTCCTTTTCTTTTATTTTTTTTTTTTCAGCATACTATGAGGGTACAAATTTTAAGGTTTTAAATAATGTCCTTAACCCCCTCCTCCCACGAGTCTGAGTTTCCAGCGTGACCATCCCCCAGATGGTGCACATCTCACTTGTTATGTATGTATATACCCGACCCCTCCCCCTCCCACCTGCCCAATACCCAATTACTGTAGTTCCTATGTGTCCACTTAGGTGCTGCTCAGTTAATACCAGTTTGCTGGTGAGTATATGTGGTGCTTGTTTTTCCATTCTTGGGAAACTTCACTTAGTAGTATGGGTTCCAGCTCTAACCAGGAAAATACAAGATGTGCTATATCACCATTGTTTCTTAGAGCTGAATAGTACCCCATGGTATACATATACCACATTTTATTAATCCATTCTCGGATTGATGGGCATTTGGGTTGTTTCCACAGCTTTGCAATTATGAATTGTACTTCTATAAACATCTGAGTGCAGGTGTCTTTTTTGTAGAGTGTCATTGGATCTTTTGGGTAGATGCCAAATAATGGGATTGCTGGATGAAATGGTAGATTCACTTGTGTCGCTTTAAGATATCTCCATATTGGTTTCCAAACAGGTTGAACTAGTTTGCAGTCTGATCAGCAGTGTAGGAGTATTCCTATCTCTCTGCATGTACACCAGCATTTATTGTTTGGGGACTTTTTGATAAAGGACATTCTCACTAGAGTTAAGTGATATCTCATTGTGGTTTTGATTTGCATTTCTCTGATGATTAGAGATGTTGAGCATTTTTTCATATGTTTGTTGGCCATTCTTCTGTCTTCTTTAGAAAAATTTCTGTTCAAGTCATTTGCCCACTTTTTAATAGGGTTATTTGATTTTTTCTTGCTGATTTTCGTGAGTTCTAAGTATATTCTAGTTATCAACCCCTTATCGGATGCGTAGAATGCAAAAATTTTCTCCCACTCTGTAGGTTGTCGTTTATTTTCATGACTGTTTCTTTGGCTGTGCAGAAGCTTTTTAGTTTGATCATGTCCCATTTATTTATTTTTGTTGTTCCTGTGATTGCCTTTGGGGTCTTCTTCATAAATTCCTTGCATAGGACGATATCTAGGAGAGTGTTTCCAACATCTTCCTCTAGAATTCTAATAGTTTCATACCTTAGGTTTAAGTCTGTTATCCAGCATGAGTTGATTTTTGTGAGAGGTGAAAGGTGTGGGTGCTGCTTTAGCCTTCTACACGTGGCTATCCAGTTTTCCCAGCACCATTTATTGAAAAGGGATTCTTTTCCACAGTGTATGTTTTTGTCTGCTTTGTCAAAGATTAGATGGCTATATGAGGATGGTTTTATATCAGGATCTGTTCCACTGGTCAATATTCCTATTTTTGTGCCAATACCAGGTTGATTTAATTATTACAGTTTTGTAGTATAGTTTGATATCTGGCATATTAATACCTCCCATTTTGTTTTTGTTGTCTAGAATTGCTTTTGATATGTGGGGTCTTCTTTGGTTCCCAACGAAGCGTAAAATTATTTTTTCTATATCTCTGAAGAATGCTGATGGGATTTTAATAGGTATTGCATTGAATCTGTAGATAAGTTTGGGTAGTATAGACATTTTAATGATATTGAGTCTGCCTACCCATGAACATGATATGGATTTCCGTCTGTTTACATCCTCTGCTATTTCCTTATTTAGATTTTTAAAGGATCATTTGGAATTGTGGGTATATAGCAAATACTAGTGAATACTACCCCCCAAAATATTTTGTATTTTATTCACTGAAGTTTATATACCCTGTATTCTGGTTTAAATAAACTAATATTAATATAAAAAGTTCCATAATTCTATGAGAGAAAATCAAGAAGTAATGACACTTAAAGAAGGTAGGAAGAGGTCAGGCATGGTGACTCACACCTGTAATCCTAGCACTTTGGGAGGCCAGGGTGAGAGGATCACTTGAGTCCAGAAGTTTGAGGTTGCTGTGTGCTATGCTGACTCCATGACACTCTAGCCTAGCCCAGGCAACAGAGCAAGACTGTGTCTCAAAAAACTAAAGGTAAGAAATAAAGTATTTTATGTTCTTTCTTTCGTAAGTAGCTGGGGAAAAGCAAGCTTGTACAATGTGCATTCACCTGCAAAACCAAATCCTAATGACAATAGACAATGTATTTACACAACAAGATCATGCTGAATTAAATGGCAACCACACTTTTGTCACAGCTAAAGGCTAAATGTAAATAAATTGACCTATAGACAGTCACACCACTGGTGTGTGTCACAGTCCAGGATTAAATGTGAAGTCCTTTCATGAGTGTGATACTGCACTCCACTCACCATTTACATAATTAAGGGAGGATGATGTCTCCTTCTTTTCATGGGTTTCTCTGTGACCAGTGAGATAATTTGAAAAGGCTCCTGAGCAGTGTTAATGGTACTACCCATGACCTCCAGACAAAATGAAACTATCTAACCTAACCTGTGATGTTGGCCTCAAAAGCTAGACACATTTGGGTAGTAATAGTGACTTGGCATATGCAGCTGACAATCACTCTGGAAAGTATCTTATTTATCTATGAAAAAGACCAAGATAATGCTTCATTGTCTATGCTACCTAAGTGAAAAATAATTCACATCATATTTTAAATCATGACCTTGATATATTTCAAACCAAATCTCATCTTCTTACTGCTATGCCTTTGTTATCCTTCACTTCATTGAGAATGCCACTTTTTCCATTTGTGTAAATCCTTCCCCTTATAGAAGGTTCAGCTCCTTAAACAACCAAACTAGTACTAATATATTTCTCCTTTAAACTTCCACAGCACTGAGATTTCACTTCCGGGAGGCAATTCAAACCTTTGTAGGCCATAATTTATTTATTTATTGGTGGAAGACTTTGAAGATCCATCTCCTGTTTTAAGTTGTGTGTTTTTTAAAAGATGCTCTCATTATAACTTTGTATTAATGTTATTTATATTTCATTTTCTTTGCTTGATTCTGAGCTCACTAAAGGCAGAATTTATTTTGTACTCTTTGTCATATCTGAACTATCTCCCTTAGAACCTAGACTATAATCAGTACTTAAGAAATGTATTTTGAAGGAAATGGATGCATGAATGAATGATGGATTAAATAAATTTAAACATCAGAGGTAAAACTCTTTCCAGAATATTTTCTTTGGTTTAAAGTTACCATTTTGAATTTGAGATTTTTCCATTCAGCCACATGAGATGAAAATACAGTTCAGAGATGTCATGAAGTCAGCATACCCTCAGGAAAAACTGGCCAGGAGGAATGACTTTCCCTTAGGATTAAGTACTGAGGAAGAGTTGTGACTACAAACACAAATATAGGAATATTCTCCAAAGTTAACTGAGCAAACCTAAGATAAAGGAGCAATTTAATGTTCCTTTGACTGCTCTTCAAGGCCACTCTGGGGTGACAATCATGCTGCACTGAGGTATTTTGATGCATGTTGTGATACCTGCAGTGAAAATTCCTACAATTGTCCTGCTTCTAGAGGTGGTAAAAGTGAATTCACCTGAGACCATTTAACTGCCGCACAGGTAAACATTTAGCAGCATGGTGCTGGCCGTCTTTCACATATATTACTCATTTTTCCCCAACCTGCAGAAAGAACTATTAAGCCCTGGAGTAATTTTTTGGTCAGTAAAGAATAAAATGTTCGAGTACTGTTGAGCAATACTTTATATATATTAAACATTAATCTCACCAGAAATGATACACTAGTGTCTTTGCCAAATAATAGATCAAAAATATTATGAAGAAACTATATCAAGAGTACCAAGAGTGAAAATAATCCTATCCACTAAAGCATAATTTTTATTTTACAAGGTTTGTCTAATGAAGAGGAAAACATTAGATTATCTAAATTTCTCTCTTCTCTCTGTTTCTCTCTCTCTGTAACACAAACACATTCTCTCTCCTCTCTCTCTCTCTCTCTCTCTCTCTCTCTCTCTCTCTCTCTCTCTCTCTCTCTCTCTTTCTCTCTCTCTCACACACACACACACAAACAAACACAAACAAACACACATGGGACAAGAATTGGAGGCATACAAAACCAAAAATAAGTTTGGAGGTACTGGCTTACAGTTTACCATCCAGATTGTCAGGTCTAAAAGAGATTTGAAAATGAAATGACAATCATCAGACATTTGGAATAAATTCATGAGTACATATCCTAGAAGTTATTCAAAATATGCCCTTTAGGTGTTATAGATTTGAATGCTGTTTTTCATGTCTGTTAACTGGGAATTCTCATAATCTTGGTATTTTACAAAAGCAGTTAAATCAGAGATGGTTTATAGTTTATTGCTGCTCTAATTTAGAAGGTATGAACAAATACCATACATAAGTATGTATAGAGATACACACATACATTTTACAAAAAAAAAAAAACTTCACTAAATTATAGCTTTTATTTCTGATATTCTTTTACTCCAAGAGCCTCAGGGAGAACTACGAGCTTGAAGATCTGGACCAGGATGATTAGGGAATTCAAATGAGCCTCAACCCCTAGG
Organism: Mirza zaza; assembly: GCA_008750895.1. NCBI lineage: Eukaryota > Metazoa > Chordata > Mammalia > Primates > Cheirogaleidae > Mirza > Mirza zaza. The sequence continues at coordinate 8,608 of VSMD01105727.1, forward strand.
TTAGAATGGATTACTCCAAAACTTTAATCGCTGCCTTCATAGCCATCTATTGACTTGTAGTTTTCAATGCATGTAAAATAAATTTAGATATGTACATGTATTTACCAATTATGAGGACAGTATCCTACGTAGGCACAATACTGTATACATTTGAGCGCTACATAAGGATTAACATTTGGATTTACTATAAAACCATAGGTCATTGAGCTCCTACTGCCCCATCCTAAATAATATGAAGACTATTCACTCACCAATTACTTATTTTATTTTATTTCAGAATGTTATGGCAGTACAAATATTTTGGTTGCATAAATTGCTTTTGTACCATTTGAGTAAAAGTTATAAGTGTGCCCATCACTCAGATAGTGTGCATTGTACCCTTTAGTTATGAAGTTACCCATCTCCCCTCACCCCTCCCATCTCCTTGATTTAGTCAGCAATTATTGTGCACCAATAAGTATCTGACGCTGTGCCAGGAAGTAGAAGGTGGATGTTGGGACTTAATGAATCTGTCAATCAATAGTTTATATATATATATATATATATATATATATATATATACACATTATATGTGTTTGTATATATAATTACTATAATAATTGTTGAACATCTGCTATGTGTGAAGAACAATAACAGATACAACAGACTCAGTGGTGAGCAAAACTGACATATTCTTTGCCCTAATGGAGTTTGCAATATAATAGGGAGAGTATATGTTAAATTAAATATTATGGAGGAGAATGCCAGAGGAGAAGAAAAGCCTTCAAGAGGGATTACTTGAGATGGTTATGAATTTCACCTACATTTTCAATCTTGTAAACATAAACATGCCGTTATTTATATAAAATACCACTGTTGACTCACAAGTAGGGTGCATGCAGGGATTGTTTTTCTACAGCTGAGATAGATTGACATTGAACTACTACCCACCTTTAGCTAATCTCTTATATAAACACACATATTTACAGAGTGTCTGGACTAAATTAGGCTATGATACAGTGTGAAGACAATTATTTTAACCCAAAATTAAATTATCAACTTGTTCCCCTTTGATTCACTTTCATTGAGCTAATTATCAAATAGCTGAATATGTGGTCAAGCTGGGCACATAAGATGATAGTGAACTTCCATGCATTATCTCTTTGCAAGTGTCTAAACAAATCTGAAAATAAACAAGGCAGGTGCTATTAGTACTACTTCATCGATGAGGTCAGTGAGACGACTTATAGTAAGCAGTCCATCCAAGGTCAAAAAATGTAATAACAACTATATCCAAAGCTCAAAGCACAAGTCTCCTGGCTATGAACTCTGGTCTCCCAGCTGACTCATGTAACTATTCATACACTTTGCATCATTACATAAAATAAAACTGCTGAGTTCTGTGCATTTTAAGCCTTTTAAGTGAGTTCTGTCAAAGATATTATAAAATGAGATTGCTTCGATTCAAAAATAAAAATTGCATTGAAATTCATAAATGAGATATTTACTTGGTAATAGTCATGACTCAGCAAGTAGTCATGAAATACATGCTTGTCAGAGATTTTATTCACTAAAAAATAACAAAATGATGCTTTGTCAGGTAAATTCTACTCTTAGGTCTACAGAGCAAATGTCAGTTTAAATCTTCTTTTCTTCTTGCTGTTACAGAAAAAAAAAATGTCCTGTATAGTTAAATAAAAAAACAGTAGCCTTTCTGTTATTTAAGTTTATGTCCCAAATGAGTGTAGTAGAGTACATATGTCACCTTGAAATTTGGCACTAGGTAACAAAAAACATCTAATCAGCAAATATTTATAATAACTATTTCTATAATATTAAAAGTCTACAATAGAGAAAACCAAACAGGTATTATGGTTTATAAAAAGAAAAAAAAAAAAAAACACCAAATGCAGAGGAGCAGCTCAATGAAGAATGCTGCTGTCATTTTGGGTAGATATCACTTTTGCTATAACTAGAAACAAGCAACTCTAGAAGATGATTTCTAAGTGTGCATGAATGCTTGAGTGAATACACACATCCTCATTTTTTTTCTTTGTTTTTACTTATAATAACAGTAATAATCATTGCAGAAAATTTGGAAATTGATGTTAAAAATTTAAAAATTGTGTAACCATTCAGAAATAACTGCTACTAACTTTTCACTACATTTCCTTCCAGATCACCAATTTTATAAATATTCTAATATTTTAGGATTGTAGGAATTTTCCCATTTTCTTTTAAATATTTGCTAAATTTGATAGTTAGAGTATCTCAGTGATTTATGATTTATTTCTTTAATTAGTAGTGAGAGTGAATATGCTTCCAAATGTTTGTTGATGATTGCCGTTTCTTTCATAGTTGGTTATTTGAGCATGTTCTGGATTTTATTAAGAACAGTATTCTCTCTCTCAAAACAATGACACTGAGGACAACATAATAAAATTAAAATCAAATTACTAGGGAAACATATTTGGAACATATTTGGCAAATAAAATATTATGATGATCTCATGACAATAATTTCCAGCTTGATGATTTAGAAATGAGGGTTTCTATGCAGTGGTCTTAAATAACAAATATTTGCCTTTCCAAACTCAAGTGGCAGGGGTTAAATGATAATAGGAATGATTTGAATCCCAGGATGCAAGGAGAGTCCTTGTTGCCAGGTCCCTTAGACAGATAATATCAGCTACTGAAATCTGATTGATACACAAAAAACTATTTCTTTTTCCCCCTCAATGATTTAGCCTTCTGGCGCCTTTCATATTCATATTGACAGTTAAACATCTCTAAGCCATCCAGAAAGGACTTATGAATCAGAATGTGATCTTTATATTAATGACTCATCTTAGAAATGTATTTCTGACAGTAAAGGATTGATGTTTTGGAAAAGCATAAAACAAGTCCCTCATTCAGCATATATATAAAAATCTTTAAATGGTACAAAAATTTCTATGCTACCATTATTACTGCTAATAATAATCATATTCCATGTCAACACTTAACTTTGCATTTATCTTATTTGGTCATCACAACAATCCAGAGGGTTGGAAAGAAGAAGCATTTTCATACTGTTTGTATAAATAAAGAAATTGAGGTACAAAAGATGTTGAATGAAAACTCAAGACCATACAGTTAATTAGTGACAAAAAAGAGGCCGAAACTTTGCTCCTCTGTTTCTAAATCCTTTACTCCTTTTTCTTTATCACCACTCTCCCACCTTTCAGCATACTTTATCATTGTCAGAGCTCTAGTTTTCCATTAATACCAAATTTGGCCTATAGGTGGTGTTAAAATTCACCTCTCTGTTTATCACCAATCTATGAAAGCCATTACTCTTCATTAATACATAGAAGGCAGGAATTTTCATTTGAAAGTTTCTTAAAGGAACTAAGGGTGGAAATATCCTATCAAAGAAGATATGTTAAGGATAAGTCTCTGGGTTAGTCTAACCTGATATATTTTGGACTCTATTACATCCATGGCATTGTTGATACGGTTTCCTATGCTTGGAATGAATGCTCTCATTCATTCTTTCTCCTTTTTCTCTTCTCTCTCCTTTTCCTCCTCTACCTTCTCTCTTCTGTGCACTCTCTCTCTTTATCTCTCTCTCTGGCTACTTCCCTCTATTACCCCCTCTCTAAGGCCCATCTCATGTGTCAACATTTCCCATTATCTCACACAAATTGAATATGTTAAATCCTGCCCCTGGACAAGTATAGCAGTTAGTGAATTTATCTTTTATTTCAGACCTATATAAGTTGTCTTACTCCCTCATCTGACCATCAAATGGTTTATAGTTGTGCCTGGTATATACAGGTGCTTAGTATCATTAAGGAAAATAATATACAGATACACATCTGAGGAAGTATTGACATAGACAGTTGATATAGGCATATGAGCATCTAAAATGAGTTAAAGGTACAGCCCCAGCACTGCCCAGGATCAGTAAAGTACACCCTACATTCCCCATCCTAGTATGTAGCCAGGAACAACCTCCAAAGACATGAATAATTTTCTGTGAGGCCTTTCAGAACCTGATTACACTTCCAAAGTGCATCCAACTTTGACTTAATAACCTCTTCAATTTACTACTTCTCTAAATTCGATGATGGCAACGTGTGTTATGTCCTTCTTCTAATTGGGGCTTTCTGCCTTTTTGAATACATCCAACAATATAAGTTATGTAGGTAGCAGCAATAAAAGCAGAAAACATTTGTGTCCAAATGGCATTTGGGACTGAGTTCACAATCTGCTCCAGGATATACTCTAGGACACTGTGCTGCTTCTATTACTCCCCTAATCTACATTTTGCATACTGAAAAACTCCAATTTTTTCAGTACATAGTGCTGGATTTGTAAATAACTATTGAAAAGTCAAGAGTGATGTAACTCCAGACCCTAAGCAAGAAATTATATGTAAATGAAGATTACTTCTTCCTAGGACTCTCTAAATCCATCTGTAAAAGTGAGGAATTATAACAGATCAGGGATTTCTAAGTCTTTCTGTGCAGGAGAATCATCTAGGAAATTAAAAAATATATAATCTTTTATCTTCATTCAAGTCCTATGGAATGAAAATCTCCAGAGATCATTCTAACATACCCAGTCCATAGATTCCTGTTTAGAAACAATCAGCTAGTGATCTCTAAGATCTTCGACATCATTAAAGTTTTATGAATGCATTAAAGTTTTATACATGCATATGTATGAATACCAAGTGATAATAGAAAAATGTTTTTTGTTCATTTAGGACCACCAAATAAGGAAAAGAATGCTCAATTGAGCATCAGGAGATCTGGAATAAATCATGACTTTTTCATGACTCTTTGTGATCTTCGATAAGTTCTCCTCTCCTATGGCTTCAGTTTTTTCATCTGTAAAATAAAATAACTAGGTCACATGATAATAAAATCTGAGGCCTTGGAAGTTCTGCATGTAGAAGATAAAATAAGACAAACAAGGATGAAGCCAACACAAAGACTTGTATCACTAAGGGAAATACTGCTGATTGTCTCACAGTGATACGATCATTACCATGATGCAAGGTCTGAGATCTGCAGCATTGTTGACCCAGCAATCTAAGTTATCAGCACCCTGAGAGTGAGTAGCTTCACATCATGCTGGCTAACAAAATTGATCAGAAAAAAATAATTAATTTGCAGTGATAAATTGACCTGTGGTGATAACTAGGCACAGTAGTTGAGATATCTGTTCCCTATAGACGTTCCCTATGTAAAAGATATAGTGTGGAAAGCCACCTATAATAAAAATGCCAGAAACTTGATTATAATGAAAAATATAACTTAAAAAGGAATGGGTCAAAAATTACTCTGGTGAAAGCAGTCTCTTCTTGAAAGTAAGACCTACCTAGGAAATCCCATAATTGTCAGTACTGTCTTGGTGAGCTTAGAACAAGAATAAGGGGAGTTAGATGAATTGAAAAACTTGCTAGTACATCATCTACTGTTTTGATTTCAAACTCTATTTAGCTTTCCCAAAATTAGTTCAGAAACTTCTATACTCTTAGACATGCAAGGGGTATCTAAAATAAATGTCTTTTAGAAACTGAAAAAGACAAATTGAGGAACAATAAGGTAGGGTGAAATAGTATTAATAACGATAAATGAGTTTAAGGATATATCACAGAGGCCTCTAAGTTCCATAACAATGAATATAAACAGAATTTATAGATGTAGAGAATTACTGAAGATCAAATCTCATTTAAATGTCATGTCTGACATAGAATCGAACCAGAGTTAATTGATGATACCATAGAATGTTAAAATGAATATTGAACACTATCCAATGTGTGGCTGGTGACTAAAGCATTCAAGAGTGTTCATATAGTACCCCATCAAAGTCCAGTAGCAATATATAATATTTTAAAAGGATAGATGTCCGGAGTGAGTATAATCCAAAGACAAAACCCAATTTCATTTCAATAAGTGAAATGTGAATTTAGAAGTTACCTTCAGAAAAATCCTGCTGGTTTTCAGAAAATGGTACAATTTGAGCAACAGTGACTTCAGTGGACTAAAACAAATCAAATATATAAAAATATGTGAATCTCTAAAGATAAAAACTCATTAGATAGCATTGGGAATTGCTAAAGCATCAAGCCATTGTTCTTTTTTTAATCAGGTAAAAATTATTTTTATTTAAATATGTAAACAATTTTTAAAATTAAATTATTGGGTTGATTTTTTTGTGGTTTCTTCTTTTTACCAATAGTTTATGATTCAGGCCATCTCCTCCAGCAAACTAAATTCTATCCTATTTTCCACCTTCCTTCTTGTTCCATTATTTCCCCTCTTACCTTGGAGCTGGCTTTCAGAAAAACAGACAATGGGATCTGCTCTCAAAAATTACAAATAAGAAGTGGAAAACTTAAGCATTTACCCTGCCTTTCCAGATGATGTGTATTTCAAAGTAACTAAATAATCAAGGGGGGGAAAGTTTTTTTTTTTTTTTTTTTTTTTTTTTTTTTTTTTTTTTTTATGCAAGAGTTACAACTGATAAATTAAAAAGGGATGATAGAATGATAAAATCTCCGTTTTGTAACCCCTGAAGGCATAATATATCTTGGCCAAAATAATCAATTAATGCTAAAATCATTAGGAGAAATGTTGATGAAAACTTTGATGATATAAAGGATCAAGCTGACATCACCCTAACCCATTATTATAATTTACATTACTCAAAGTAGGACAATCTGATATTACATGCCTCCAGATGTGATGTACTAGGAAGTACACACCATCATTCACTATATATTCTTGCCTAAAATTGAACCGAATTACAATTAAGGCTCTAGAGCTACCTATGAGTTTATGGGAAATACTAGAAAAAGAGGGACACATTAAATAATGTCATGAGGAAGTAATCTGTCAATCCAGAATGTTGGATGCTCTATGGTACAAATAACCAGGTTTCTCCCTCAATCAATTGCATGATCTGAGGGAAATCTGAGTATAGATGATATTAGGTGACAGTAAAAATTTTTTTGTCTTTTTTTTATTTCAATATATTATGGGGGTACAAATGTTAAGGTTAAATATATTGCCCATGCCCCCTCCCCATCAAGTCAGAGCTTCACGCGTGACCATCCCCCAGACAGTGCACATCTCACTCATTATGTTTGTATATACTCATCCCCTCCTCCCCCCTCCCACCTGCCCGACACCCAATAAATGTTATTCCTATATGTCCACTTGGGTGTTAATCAGTTAATACCAATTTGCTGGTGAGTACATGTGGTGCTTGGTTTTCTATTCTTGGGATTCTTCACTTAGTAGAATGGGTTCCAGGTCTATCCAGGAAAATACCAGAGGTGCTGTATCACCGTTGTATTCCATGGAGTACTATTCAGCTTTAAGACAGTAGAATTTTTAATTAATTTTCTTAAATTAGTTAATGTTGTTAGGTGTGATGATGGTATGGTGATGTGCAAAATCTATTTAAAATATTCTTATTAGCAAGAAATGTGCATTTAAATGTTTTCTGGTAAGGTAACAAAATACTGGCATCTGTATTTTGTAATTTTAAACTTCTCTCAAAAATAAAATTATAAAGAGTAGTGGGAGATAGAAGAATCAAGATTACGAAGGAGTGGTCATTGTTGAAGTAGGCGATGGATACTTGGTAACTAATTATACTGCTGCCTTTACTTTTGTGTACATTTGAAAATTTTCGTAATAAAACATTTTAAAAAATCACTGAATATGAGTACAGATGCAGACATGGATATGACCAAACCAGAACAGGTGGGCAAAAGTGTCCAAGATATGGTACAGCGCAGCAAGTCAGAGATGTCCCTTCTAAAATTTTCCATGCCATGCAGAACTTCCTCTATCATAGTACTTATTACTCAACATAATACTCACCTACTTAAATGCACATTTTCATATATTATATGCTATTTATTATTCATTTGTCTCTATAGATCAACTTTTTATCCTTTTCCATGTTATTCTATTTTCCAGGAACCTGGCTTGCTTGTGTTTCCTTACCCTTTCACTTCTCTTTTCTTTATTTTTATTTCAGGATATTATGAGGGTACAAATATTTTGGTTACATTTTGTGTCTTTGCCTCACCCAAGCGGGTATTAGAGGCATGCCCTTCCCCTCTACAATGCTCACCACATCCATTAGTTGTGATTTGACCCCCTCAACCCCCCTAATCCCTGGAGAATACCCTCTGGCTTCTGAATAGATCCAGCTAAAGGATGATACTGGCAAGATATCTGAGAGAGGAAGAAGAGAGGTTGAATTTCTTTGCTTCCCTCCCTTACAGACTGTAGGCTATATTGGCTTCATTTGTGTATCTGTTGATAGTTCCTGTGGTCAAAACTCTCCTAGAGATAGTGCTTGCACTATGGGTTCAAAAAAGCATTGCTTCCCTTTGTCCCTTTAGGCCTAGGGATAGTAGTAACTTTCCAATCTTGTTGACTCAGGTATGCTTTCACAACATGTGGTAGTTTTCCTTGACATTCCCTACATCTTTGTAAATAAGCTGTTAATTATGATTTCTTGAATTTTCCCTTTTGAACAAGCCATATGTTTCTTGCTTAGACTGACTAATATAAGACTGTAAGCTTCATTAATACTTGGAAATTGTCTCACTCTATTTTGTACATTGTAATACCTATAAGACATGACTCTCTGGCACTAGTAGACTTAAAATAAATATTAGTTAAAGGAAAAGAAAAACAAAGTGAAAAATATGTTAATTCCTGATTTTAAAAATGAACTCTTATGGACATCAGCATGGGGAAAGGATTTATGAAGAAGACCGCCAAAGGCAATCACACCAAAAACAAAAATAAATAAATGTGATCTGATCAAATTAAAAAGTTTCTGAACAACCAAGGAAACTATCATGACAGCAAATAGACAACCTACAGTATGGGAGAAAATATTTGCATGCTACACATCTGATAAAGGACTAATAACTAGAATCTATATAGAACTCAGAAATATCAGCAAGAAAAAATCAAACGATCCCATCTAAAAGTGGGCAAAGGACATGAACAGAAAATTTTCGAAAGAAGAAAGACTAATGGCCAAGAAACATACGAAAAAATACTCAACATCTCTAATCACCAGGGAAATACAAATCAAAACCACAAAGAGATATCACTTAACTCCAGTGAGAATGGCCTTTATCAAAAAGTCCAAAAATAATAAATGTTGGCATGTATGCAGAGAGATAGGAACACTTCTACACTGCTGGTGGGACTGCAAACTAGTTCAACCTCTGTGGAAAGCAATATGGAGATACTTTAAAGCAATACAAGTGGATCTACCATTTGATCCAGCAATCCCATTACTGGGCATCTACCCAAAATAAAAGAGACATTCTATAAAAAAGACATCTGTACTTGAATGTTTATAGCAGCACACTTCAAAATTGCAATGATGTGGAAACAACCCAAGTGTCCATCAATACAAGTGGTTTAATAAAATATGGTTTATGTATACCATGAATTACTACTCAGCTACAAAAGTCAATGATGAACCAACACATTTTGTATTACCCTTGATTGAGCTGGAGCCCATTCTACTGAATGAAGTATCACAGGAATGGAAAAAGAAGCACCATATGTACTCACCAGCAAATCGGTACTAATCGATCAACACATATGTGCACATATGGTAGTAACATTCATCCTGTGTTGGACATGTGGGAGGGGATGGGTATATTCACACCCAATGGGTGTGGGGCACACTGTGTAGGTGATGGACATGTTTGTAGCTCTGATTCAGGCAAGGAAAAAGCAATATATGTAACTTAAACATTTGTATCCCTGTATTATTCTGAAAGAAAAAAAAAGAAAAAAATTAAAAATGAACTAAAAAATAGAAAAATACATACAAAACCCTTTTTGTTTAAAAAGACTCCATTTATTAGGCAGCTTCATG
>VSMD01105728.1:0-26393 GCA_008750895.1 Mirza zaza
TAAAATGTCTATACTACCCAAACTGATCTACAGATTCAATGCAATACCTATTAAAATCCCATCAGCATTCTTCATAGATATAGAAAAAATAATTTTACGCTTTGTATGGAACCAAAGAAGACCCCGAATATCAAGAGCAATTCTAGGCAACAAAAACAAAATGGGAGGTATTAATATGCCAGATATCAAACTATACTACAAAGCTGTAGTAATTAAAACAATCTGGTATTGGCAAAAAAATAGAAATATTGACCAGTGGAACAGATCTGAGAATCCTGATATAAAACCATCCTCATATAGCCATCTAATCTTTGACAAAGCAGACAAAAACATATGCTGGGGAAAAGAATCCCTTTTCAATAAATGGTGCTGGGAAAACTGGATAGCCACTTGTAGAAGGCTAGAGCAAGACCCACACCTTTCACCTCTCACAAAAATCAACTCACGCTGGATAACAGACTTAAACCTAAGGTATGAAACTATTAAAATTCTAGAGGAAAATGTTGGAAACTGTCTCCTAGACATCGGCCTAGGCAAAGAGTTCATGAAGAAGTCCCCAAAGGCAATCAAAGCAGCAACAAAAATAAATAAATGGGACATGATGAAACTAAAAAGCTTCTGCACAGCCAAAGAAATAGGCATGAAAGTAAACAGACAACCTACAGAATGGGAGAAAATTTTTGCATCCTACTCATCCGATAAAGGGCTGATAACTAGAATATACTTAGAGCTCACAAAAATCAGCAAGAAAAAAAATCAAATAACCCTACTAAAAAGTGGGCAAAGGACTTGAACAGAATTTTTTCTAAAGAAGACAGAAGAATGGCCAGCAAACATATGAAAAAATGCTCACCATCTCTAATCATCAGGGAAATGCAAATCAAAACTACAATGAGATATCACTTAACTCCAGTGAGAATGGCCTTTATCAAAAAGTCTCCAAATAACAAATGCTGGCGTGGATGCGGAGAGAGAGGAACACTCCTACACTGCTGGTGGGACTGCAAACTAGTTCAACCTCTGTGGAAAGCAATATGGAGATACCTTAAAGCGATACAAGTGAATCTACCATTTGACCCAGCAATCCCATTACTGGGCATCTACCCAAAAGATCCAATGACCCTCTACAAAAAAGACACCTGAACTCGAATGTTTATAGCAGCACAGTTCATAATCGCAAGGCTGTGGAAACAGCCCAAGTGCCCATCAATCCAAGAATGGATTAATAAAATGTGGTATATGTATACCATGGAGTACTATTCAGCTCTAAGAAACAACGGTGATATAGCACATCTTATATTTTCCTGGTTAGAGCTGGAACCCATACTACTAAGTGAAGTATCCCAAGAATGGAAAAACAAGCACCACATATATACACCAGCAAACTGGTATTAACTGAGCAGCACCTAAGTGGACACATAGGTACTACAGTGATAGGGTACTGGGCAGGGGGGAGGGGGGAGGAGGGCGGGTATATACATACATAATGAGTGAGATGTGCACCATCTGGGGGATGGTCATGCTGGAAACTCAGACTTGGGGGAGGGGGGGAAGGGCATTTATTGAAACCTTAAAATTTGTACCCCCATAATATGCTGAAATAAAAAAAAATCATTGTTAATGTGTACACTTTAAATGGATAAATTGAGTGGTATGTTAATTATATTTCAATAAAGCTGTGAAAAAGCTTACACAGCAGTCAAAGAAGAAGGAAAATAAGACTTATGATGAAGGGGAATATCAATCAGTTGAAACTAATCCAGAGGTGACACAGAAGTTAAAATTAGACAAGGACATTTAAAAAGTTTAACAACATTCCAAATGTTCAAAAAGTTAAGTATAGTTTTCTAGATTTGAAAACTATAATGTCAGATGAAAAATACAGTGAATGAGAATAATATCAAATTAGATTGAACTTAATGTGGCAAAGGGAACTATATAAAGTAAAACAGACAAATGAGGGGGAAAAGGAACTCAGTATCAGTGATAAGTTGAACAACTTAAGGCTGCTAATGTATGTGCAGTTGAAGTCCTGCAAGGGTAAGGGGTACAAAAAAAAATGTTTGAAGAAACAATAGCCAAAAATTTTTACAAATTTGATGAAAATTATAAATTGTAGATCCAAGAATCTCAAGAAACCTCAACACCATGAATGTGAAGAAAACTATATCAAGGCACATTATAATAAACTTTCTCAAAATCAGTGACAAAGGGAAAAATCTTAAAAGCTACCAGAGAAAAAAGACACATTATATACAAAGAAACAAAGATGAAGATTACGATAGGTTTCTTGTTGAAAACAACACAAGCAAAGAGACAGTAAAGCAATATTGCTAAAGTACTGACAGAAAAAACAAAACTGTCTACTTAGAATTCTAAGAATACAACTATTGAAAATATCTTTCAAAGACAAATGTGAAATAAAGGCATTTTCAAACATATAAAAGCTGAAAGAATTGATCACCAGGAGACCTGCTCTACAATAAATATTGAAGGAATTTCTTAAGGCAAAAACTTAAGTGATACTAGGTGGAAATATGAATCTATACAATGGAATGAAGAACACAGGAAATGGTGATACATTGGTAAATATATGACATTATTTAAATTTCCTTAAATCACAATTGACTATTCAAACAAAAATAACGAAAAAGGTATGTGAAGCTTATAATATAAGTAAAATGTATGAAAACAACAGCACAAAGACCAGGAGGAACGATTTTGAAGTATATTATTGAAAAACTCTTATAATACCTATGAAGTGGTATAATATCACTTGAAGCCAGTTTATAATAAGTGAAGAGATACATACTATAAGCCCTGAAGCAACTACTAATAGGTAATAAGCCAACAATGGAAATAAAATGGAGTCATTTTTAAAAATTAATTATTCCAGAAGAAGGTAAATAAAAAGGAAGAAAGGAACAAAGTACAAATGGGACAAAGAGAAAATAAATATTAATAGCAAGGTGGTAGATTAAAACTAACCATATTTGACACGTAAAAGACATGAATACCTCAATGAAAGTCTGAGATTGTCAGATTGAGAAAAAGAGCAATACCCAACTATATGCTTTCTATAAAGATATAGATAGGTTAAAACTAAATGTTAAAAAAAGATATACCATGATAATGCTAATCAAAGGAAAGGGGCTATATTAATATTAGACAAAGCATATTTCCAAACAAAGCATGTTGCCAGTGATAAAGAAAGCCATTTCATAATGATTAAGAAGTCAATTTATCAAGAAGACTTTACCACCTTAAACATTCATGCACCTATTAATAAGCTTCAAAATACATGAAGTAAAACCTATCATGTTTTTACCATGAAATTGCATCCCAGAATTGCACCAAGGAAGAGGAAAATCCACAGTTGTGTTTGGAGATTTAAATCCTCCCCCCAAAAAATAACTGATAGAACAAGTAGGTGGAAAATTAGCAAGACTATAGATTTAAACAACACTTTCAGTCATCGAGACCTAACTGACATCTATGGAACACTCCACTAAACAATAGCAAAATATGCACATGGAATATTACCAAGACAGACCATATCCTGGGCCATAAAACAAGCCTCAATAAATTTTAAAGGATGCGAGTCATAAAAAGTATGTCTTCTGACCACATTGGAATTTCCTTTTAAATCGATACTGAAAGGATCTCTGGAAAATCCCTAAAATTTTGGAAACTGAATAACACACATCTGGACAAGCCATGAGTCAAAGAAGAAATTAAATGAGAAAGTATAAAGCATTTTGAACTGAATAAAGGTAAAAGTAAAACATATCAAAATATGTGGGATGCTAATTCAGCAGTAATTAGGATGAAATGTATAGCACTAAACACTAATATTAGGAAAGAAGTAATGCCTCAAATCGATGACCTTAGATTTCACTTTAAACAAGTAGAAGAAAAGAGCAAATTAAACCTGAATTGAGCAGAAGTAAGTAAATAATAAATATCGGAAAGGAAATCAATGAAACAGAAATAGAAAAATAATGCAGGAAAATCAATGAAACCAAAACCTCCTTCTTTGAGTAGATTGGCAAAACTGATAAAACTCTAGCAAGACCGAACCAGAAAAAAAGACATAAATTATCAATATCTGGAATGACAGAGTGGATATCACTAGAGATTCTGTAGATATTACAAAGAAAAGAGAATTTATATATGACTGTATTACATTATATTCAACGATTTGAAATTAAAAATTGAAACTGAAATAGAAATTTTCAAATTTCATTTGATGAAATTGAAAAGTTCTTTTTTTTTCTTTTTTATTTCAGATTATGAGGGTACAAATATTTTGGTAACATGGATTTCTTTTGCACTGCTTCAGTCAAAGTTATAAGTGCACCCATCACCCAGATAGTGTACATTGTACCTGTTAGGTATGATTTCACCCATCCCCTCCTGCCCCCTCCCACCTGTATGACTTCCGCTGAGGTTTACTTCCATTGGCGCACATCAGTGCTGCTCAGTTAGTTCCAACTTAATACTGAATACATGTGGTGTTTGTTTTTCCATTCTTTAGATACGTCACTTAGGAGAATGGTCTCCAGTTCCATCCAGATTGTTGCAAAAGGTATTAATTCATTTTATTAAGGCTGAGTAGTATTGCATGGTATACATATAGCACATTTTCTTTTTTTTTTCTTTTTCTTTTCCTTTTTTCTCCCATACCACATTTTTTGAAGTTATGCAAATCCTTACATTTATTAGTTACTCCTTAATGGATGTTAGACAAATACCATTAAAAATTGGGGGAGGAGGGGAAGGGGGTATACATACCACATTTTCTTAATCTGATTATGTATTGATGGGCATGGATTGATTTCACATCTTTGTGATTGTGAATTGTGCTGTAATAAACATTCTAGTGCACGTATCTTTTTAATAAAATGACTTTTTGGGGGGTAAATACCCAGTAATGGGATTGCTGGATCAAATGGTAGGTCTACTTTTAGTTCCTTGAAGAATCTCCATACTATTTTTCATAGAAGTTGCACTAGTTTGCAGTCCCACCAACAATATATAAGTGTTCCTATTTCTCTGCATCCACACCAATATCTATTGTTTTGGGACTTTTTGATAAAAGCCATTTTCACTGGGGTTAGGTGATATTTCATTTTGGTATTGATTTGTATTTCTCTGATGATTAGTGACATTGAACATTTTTTCAGATGTTTATAGGCCATTAGTCTATTTACTTTTGAAAAAAAGATATCTTCTTCTGCCCATTTCAATGGGGCTGGTTGATTTTTTCTTGCTAATTTGCTTGAGTTCTTTGTAGATTCTGGTTATGAGCCCTTTATTGGATGTAGAGCATGCAAATACTTTCTCCCATTTTGTTGGCTGTCTATTTGCTCTGTTGATTGTTACCTTGGCTGTGCATAAGCCTTTTAATTTAATCAAGTCCCATTTATTTATTTTTATTGTTACTGTGATTGCCATTGGGGTCTTCTTCATAAATTCTTTGCCTAGGTATATGTTTTTAAGAGTTTTAGAAACATTGCCTTTTAGAATTCTTACTGTTTCATGCCTTAGATTTAAGTCTGTGATCCATCTTGAATTAATTTTTGTGAGTGGAGAGAGCTATGCATCCTGTTTCAATCTTCTACATGTGGCTATTTTCCCAGAACCATTTGCTGAATTGGGATTCTTTTTCCTAGGGTATATTGCTGTCTACTTTGTCAATGATCAGATGGCAGTATGTGAATAGTTTTATATCTGGGTTCTCTGTTCTGATTCATTGGTCTATGTCTCTATTTTTGTGCCAGTAACATGCTGTTTTGGTTATTATAACCTTGTAGTATATCTTGAAGTCTGGTAAAGTAATGCTTCCAGATTTGTTCCTTTCTCTTAAGGTTACTTTGGCTATTTGAGCTCTTTTCTAGTTCCAAATGAAGCATAGAATAATTTTTTCTAGATCTGCAAATAATTACATTAGTATTTTGGTAGGGATTGCATCGAATCTATAAATAACTTTGGGTAGGATGGACACTTTAACAATGTTTATTTTACTAATACATGAGCATGATATATTTTTCTACTTGTTTACATTATGTGCAATTTCCTTCCTCAGTGATTTGTAGTTCTCTTTGTAGAGATATTTTACCTCCTTGGTTAAATATATTCCTAGGTATTTTATTTTCTTTGTATCTATAGTGAAAAGTATTGAGTCATTGATTAGATTCTCAGCTTGACTGTTGTTGGTGTATAGAATGCTACTGATTTGTATACATTGATTTTGTAACTGGAGGCTTTGCTGAATTTATTTACCAATTCCAGGAATCTCTTGGTAGAATCTTGTGGTTTTCTAGATATAAGATCATGTCATCAGTAAAAGTGATAGTTTGTCCTCCTCTTTCAATATTTAGATATCCTTCATTTATTTATTTATTGCCTGACTGCTCTGGCTAGGACTTCCAGCACTATGTTGAATAGAAGTGGTGACAGTTGGCATCCTTGTCTTATTCCAGTTCTGAGTGGGAATGCTTTCAACTTTTCCCAATTTAGTATGATGTTTGTTGTGGATTTGTTGTACATGGCTCTTATAATGTTTAGGTATGTTCCAACTATGTCTGTTTTGTTAAGAGTTCTTATCATAAAAGCATGCTAAATTTTGTCAAATGCTTTTTCTGCATCTATTGAACATGATCATATTATCTTTGTTTTTCCTTCTGTTTATGTGGTGAATCACATTTATAGAGTTACATATGTTGAACCATGCTTACATCCCTGGGATGAAGCTCACCTCCTCATGGTGGATTCTTTTTATTTATGTGCTTCAGAATTCAGTTTGCTAGAATTCTATTTAGAATTTTTCACCTATATTCATGAGGGATATTGGTCTCTAGTTCCCTTTTTTTGTTGTGTCCTTTCCTGCCTTTGGCATCAAGGTGATACTGGCTTCATAGAATGAGTTGGAAGGACTCATTCCTTCTCAATGTTATGAAATAATTTCAGGATTATGGGTACCAATTCTTCTTTGTAGATCTGATAAAATTTGGCTGCGAAATCATCTTTTTATTGGAAGATTTTTATCACTGCTTCAATTTCATTGCTTGTAATTGGTCTGTTCAGAAGCTCTATTTCTTCCTGATTGAGCCTTGGGAGGTTGAGTGTTTCCAGGAATTTGTCCATTTCCTCAACGTTTTTGGGTTTATGTGCATAGAGATTTTTATAGTATTCACAGATGATAGTTTGTATATCTATGGTATCAGTTGTAATATCTCCTTTTTCATTTCTGATTGGGCTTATTTGGGTCCTTTCTTTTCTATTTCTGGTTAATCTAGGGAGAGTTCTATCAATTTTGCTTATCTTTTAAAAAAACCAACTTTTTGTTTCATTAATCTTATTTTTTGCGGTTTTTGATATCATTTAGTTCTGCTCTGACTTTAGTTATTTCTTTTCTTCTGCTGGGTTTGGGTTTGGTTTGTTCTTCCTTTTCTAGTTTATTGAGATGATTCATTGGAATATTTGTGATCTTCCTGTTTTTTGTTTTGATGTAGGCATTTAAGGCTATGAAATTTCCCCTTTGGACTGCTTTTGGTAAATCCCACAGATTTTGGTAACTTGTGTCCCCTTCGTCATTTTCTTCAAGGAATCTTTTGATTTAAACTTTAATTTTCTCCTTAATCTAATAATCATTCAACAGTAGGTTATTTAATTTCCATGACGGCGTGTAGAATTGAGTGTTTCTGTTGAAGTTGATTTCTATTTTATTCCACTGTGGTCTGAAAAGACACACGGTATAATTTCTAGTTTTGTGAATTTGTTGAGACATATTTTTTGGGCTACAATGTAATCTATGTTAGATCACATCAACAGCAATATTCCATGTTCTGTTGAGAAGAATTTATTTTTGGTAGTTTTGTCATAGAATGTTTTATAAATGTTGTTAGGCCCATTTGCTCTAGAATCCCATGTAATTCCAGTGTTTCTTTATTTTCTGCTTGGAGGATCTATCCAGTTTTGTCAGTGGGGTGTTGAAGTTCATAATTATGATTCTGTTCTATGTCTCTTTATTTAGATATAGTAGGGTTTGCTTTATGAACCTGGGCATACCTGTGGTAGATGCATAAATATTTAGGATTTTTATGTCTTCATATTGAATTTCTCACTTTATCATTGTATAATGAACCTCTTTGTCTTCCTTTATTATTGTTAATTTGAATTCTATGTTATCTGATATGAGAATGGCTACTACTGCTTTCTTTTTATTTCTCTTTGCATGGAGTATTTTTTTCATCCCTTCCCCTTGAGTCTGAATGAGTCCTTGTGGGTTAGATATGTTTCCTGGAGACAACAGATGTTTGTTTTATATTAATATTGTTTTCATCCATTCAGCCAGCCTATGTCTCTTGGGTGGGGAATTCAAGCTGTTTACATTTATTGAAAAGATTAATAAGTAGGATGCATTTTTGTTTATTGTTTTGTGTACAACCTTGTTACCTTGTTTTGCCTCTTGAGCCATTATTTTGTATAGGCTCTGAGCTTTAGCTTTTGGGTAATTTTACACTGGTGGGTTTCTATTATGCTGATCAATGTATAATGCAGATCTGAATACTTCCTGCAGGGTCAGTCTGGTCTGGACAAATTCCCTCAGTGTTTGCTTGTCTGAAAAAGTCTTTGTTTCTCCCTCATATAAGAAATGTAGTTTATCAGGATACAAAATTCTGGGCTGGTCATTATTCTGTTTATGAATACTGAAGATGGGGCCCCAGTCCCTTCTGTCTTGTTAGGTCTCAGTTAGCCTGATGGGTTTCTTTTGTAAGTTACCTGATGTTTTTGTCTTATGTCTTACAGGAGTTTCTCCTTTGTGTTAATTTTGGCCAGTCTGATGACTATGTGCCATGATGATTGTCTCTTTGCCATGACTCTCCCAGGTGGCCTTTGAGCTTCTTGTACCTGGATTTCTAAATTTCTAGTGAGACCATGGAAATTTTCCTCTATTATTATCTCAAATAGTTTTTCCAACCCTTGTGTAATTTCTTCTTCACCCTCAGGGATGCCTATAATTCTTATGTTTGGCATATTTACATAAACCCATATTTAGTGTAGTCTTTGCTCCTTCCTCTTAATTCTCTGTTCTTTATCTTTGACTGACTTGTTTAATTCAAAGATGTTGTTTTCAAGCTCTGAGATTCTTTCTTCTGTTTGGTCTAGCCTATCCTTAAGACTTTCCACTATGTTTTGCATTTCCTTGAATGATTTTTTCATTTCAAGAAGTTCTACTTGATTTTTTTTAATAATTCAATTTCTTTAATAAAGTTTTCATTCACTTCCTGATTTTTCGGGCTTCCTTTGTGTTGGTTTTCCATTTTCTGTTGTATTTCATTGAGCTTACTTATAATACATATTTGGAATTTTTATCTGTCATTTCAATATTCTGATATTGTTTGTTATCCATTGGTAGAGAGCTATTGTTCCATATTAGGGGTGACCTTTCACTCTGATTCTTCATGCTTCCAGAGTTCTTTCACTAATTCCTTCTCATCTGGTGCAGTTATTGCTTCTTACTTTTGGATTTTCTTTTGTTTTCAAAAACTTCTTTAAAGACACCAAGTTTGAAAGCTCACTCAAGAAGATGTAGATAATGGGAATTGTTCTATATTTATTAACGAAATTGAATTTGTAGTTATAAACCTTCCCACAGAAGAGACTGTATGCCCAGATAGTTCCACTGGTGAATTCTACCAAATATTTAATTAAGAAATAATTCTAAATTTACACAAATACTTCTATAAAATTGAAAATAATGTAATACTTCCTAACTCTTCCTATGAGACCACAAATACCCTGATACCAAAAGCAAACAGACATTATAAGGAAAGAAAACTAATAAAAAATATTCCTCATATACACTGATGCAAAAATCTGAAACAAAATTTCAACAAAACAAACCCAACAAAATGGACAATACATAATGACCAAGTGGGGTTTGTTAAGGAAATATAAAGTTGGTTTAGCATCTTAAAAAATCAAAGAATCTGATTCACCATATTAACAAACTAAAAAGAAAAAAAATATGATTAATTGTATAGTCCTAGAAAAATCATTTGACAAAATCCATTACTGATTCCTGATTGTTTAAAAACTCTCAGTAAACTAAAATAGAAGGAAGATACATCAGACTGATAAAAGGCATCTACAAAAAACCTACAGGTAATATCATACTTAATGGTGAAAGATTGAATGTTTTCTCTCTAAGATCAGGAACAAGACAGGGTTGTCCACTTAAACTATTTCTAGTCAACTACATAGTAGAGGTTTTAGCCTGAGCCTTATAAGGCAAGATAAAGAATTAAAAGCATCTGGGCCAGGCACAGTGGCTCAGCCTGTAATCCTAGCATTCTGGGAGGCCAAGGTGGGTGGATCGTTTGAGCTCAGGAGTTCAAGACCAGCCTGAGCAAGAGCGAGATTCCTCCATATCCACTAAAAAATTAGAAAGAAATTGGCTTGACAACTAAAAATATTTATAGAAAAAATTAGCCAGGCATGGTGGTGCATGCCTATAGTCTCAGCTACTCGGGAGGCTGAGGAAGTAGGATTGCTTGAGTCCAGGAGTTTGAGGTTTCTGTGAGTTAGGCTGACGCCATGGCACTCTAGCCAGGGTAACAGAGTGAGACTCTGTCTCAAAAATAAAAAAAAAGAAGAATTAAAAGCATCCATATTTGAAAGGAAGTGTTAAAACTAATCCAATTTGCAACATGATCATATATGTACAAAACCTGATGGAACCTACAAAAATCTAAGAACTAATAAGTGAATTTAGTAAGGTTGTATTAGAAAAGATCAATATACAAAAATCAACAGTATTTTTGATATACAGTACTAGAAGCTAAAAATCAAAAATTGAAATAAAAATACCCTTTATAACAACATCAAAACTATTAATAGCTAGGGAAAAATCGGACAAAATATGTGAAAGACCTACACATGAAAAATGACAAACTATTGCTAAGAAAATTAAAGAAGACCTAAATTAATGGGGAGATATACCATATTCATGAATTAGAAGACTAAATATTGTTAAGATATTAATTCTCCCCTAATTAAAGATTCAACAGAATCCCATTGCAAATTTCTGTAGGATTTTTGTAAAAATTGACAACCTGATTCTAAAATTCATATAGATATACAAAGGACCCAGAATAGCCAAAACAAGTTTAAAAGACAAAAAAAAGAAAACATGTAGGATTTTCATCATTTTACTGCAAGACTTATTATAAAACTATAGTAACCAATGCAGTGTGGTAATTGTACAAAGATATACAAATAGGAACAGAATAGAGAGTCCAGAAATAGACCCACAAATATATGGTTAACTGAGTTTTTTTAAGGTTCAGAGGCAATTAACTGGAGAAAGGATAATCTTTTCAACAAATGGGTCTAGAATGATTGGATAGATACACACACACACACACACACACACACACACAGAACTTCAACCCATATCTCACACCTATATACAAAAAGTACTTCAAAATATATCATAGACCTAACTTTAAAACTATAAAATTTCTAGAACAAAAATTTAGGAGAAAGCCTTCATGACCTTGGATTAGGCAAAGGTGTCTTAGATATACCACCAAAAAAGATCCATAAAAGAAAAAAAGGTATTGAGTGTCATCAAGGTTACAATTTCTGCACTTATAAAGACACTATTAAAGAGAGTGAAAAGGCAAGATGCATAATGGAAGAAAATCATACATATGATATCATATATATGTATGCTATATATGTACACACACACGATAAATAATTTGTATCCAGAATATATAAAGAACTCCTAAAACTCAGTCACTTTTAAAAAAAATCCCAATTTAAAATATGGGTGAACATACATTTCAAGAAGATATATAGATAGCTAATAAGCACATAAAAATACTCAACATATTAGTCATTAGGGAAATACATATTAAAACCACTATGAGATGCCACCACACATCTATTGAAATGGACATCATTAAAAAGACTGCACATAGCAAGTATTGATGAAGATGTGGAACAACTGGAACTTCCATACACTTCTAGTGGAAATCTAAAATAACTTTGGAAAAGAATGTGGTAGTGTCTTAAAAAGATAAACACACACTTACCATATGATCCAGTTATTAACCTTCAAGTACTTACCCAAGCAAAATGAAAGTATATATCCCTACAAAGACTTGTACATAAATGTTTATAACAACTTTATTTGTAAAAGCGAAAAACTGGAAACAACACTAATATCTATCAATATGTGTATGGATCAATAAACTATGGTATATACATACAATGGAATACCACACAGAAATAAAGAGGAATAAACTATTGATACACACTACAACATAAATTAATCTCAAAATAACCATGCTGTGTAAAGAAGCCAGAAAAAAAATGAGTGCCTACATACCCATTTATGGTTCTATTTATATAAAATTCTAGAAAATGCAAAATAATCTATATTTAAAAATGCACATCAGTGCTAGCATTGGGGATAGATTTTTGTGGAGAAAGGGTTTGGCAGGAGGGAGAGATTTAAAAAAAGCAGAAGAAAACAATTGAGTATGATAGATATGTTCATTATCTTGATGTTGATGGTATCACAGGTGTATACATATGTCAGAACTTATCAAATATGGTCAAAACCCTCTCCACACAACGTTCTCCCTGATTCCAGGTTCTGATAAGCACAGTTTTCCTCTGCCCCCTCAGACATAGTGGTGATAACAACACGCCACTGTAACCTGCCCCAGTAACATACTGGCTCATGTGCGAGATCTGTAAACCCTGACCTCATCTTGGTTAAAAGTCCCTTTTATTAAAATCTCCTTGAATTACCTCTATTTGAATATTGCATCAATTTTCTGTCAGAACTGTAACCAATATACTCTGGCAAATTAAAACAACGGCATAAGAGACATTGGGGATACAGCTTTAATAAGCATGCAGTGGGAGAACTGGGGGAATAGTTAACTGAAGTTATTCTCTTGCTGGAGCTTCCCATTGTACAGACCGAACTGGAAATAAGAGCATAAGGAAGACCATTGATAGGGTTTATACAGGTCAGTCCCTGGAGATAGAGAGCAGGGCATGCAAGGGAGGAGGGTGGGTCTGAAGGCACAAATGGGGATAGGTAACACACAGGGTATCTAGAATTATGTTGAATATGTGCTCATTTTGCAAATGCTTCTTGTCTGATAGATAAATTGTTGATTTAAAAAAAAACTTGAGAAAATCATCATATTCTGCCTTAGCAGAATGACTATGCATTGGCATTTGAAAGCACTTCTTTAGAACCATCTGAAAATTCAACTGACAGTTATTTTCTCACCATTGCCTCCTCTGTCCTTCCAGTTCTATTAAAATTATGCCAAATAAAAAATTTCCAGAGATATTCCTTGATTTTTTCCTTTAAACTCTTTCCTTTAAACTCCTTTAAACTCTGGTTGCATCCCTCTACTGAAGGTCATAGCCCTCTCCACATAACATTCTCTCTGATTCCAGGTTCTGATAAGCACACCTTCCCTTGTCCCCTCAGACACAGATAATTAGTTAAACTGTAACCATTGGTTTGAGCTCTGATTTTTTAAAATGTCCCTCTAAAACATTCTCCACATTCAAATAAATTTGGAAAACTAAACAAAGCGAAACCCATTTATACTAATTTTTTTATATATATACTAAAATGTATTAGTGTCCTTAATATGCAACTGTGCTTAATGACTCTCCTAGAATAGGTAATGGACCTTGAGAAACCAGGGTTCCATGGAGCTTGCTCTGGGGAACATAGGAAAGACAAGAGGACAGCAGCACTCCAGGCCCTATCCATTCATAGACAAACAAAAGAAAGTGGCAATTTCCAGGGTTCCTGTAAGGTGATATGTGTAAAAGGATGTAGGGGAGTGTCTTAAGTAGGTGAAGACAGGTCCCTGGACAGATGCTGAGCTATCTGTCAGTAAAATAAGTTCACAATCATGGAACTACATATTCCAGGCTTAACCCAGAGCAGAGCTAATTGTGTTTTTCTGTTTATTCCTTGGAAAAGAAGACAGGAGATTGCACCTTTAACAATATTGGTCAGAAAAGAACAAAAGTAAGAGAGAAGATTATTTTATGTCCTATGAAATGTAGGTCCCAAATTGTCAAAATCCAGAATCTTTCCTTGGCAGTCCCTCCATCCACCGTATTGGCCATTCATATCTATATGAAATCATTGTTAGACAACATTTATTGCTCCACTAATTGAGAAGAATTATCTGAGGGATTTTTAATAGGTCTATTCTGCTTTGACTATGGGGACAAAGAACGCACACACAAACACACACACACATAATCTCTACCAGTAAGATACCTTAGGTATATTTTGAAAGACAAGACTCAATCAAATGGAACTGCGTGTGAAAAAGACAGTATTTCATTAAATATGTAAGTATATTAATGTTACACACCAATACAATAAATTGTGAATTACACATCATAGGCAACTGGTATAAAAGAAGTTTTAGAAAAGATAAGATAACATACTCTATTGTCATCAAGGAAGCTTCTGGCAGGAGGTCTGTGGAGGGACACCCTAATACCTTGTAGCGTTCTCCAGGCTGCTTGGCAATGAGTAGGATGGGCTTAGTGTTTAACCCTCCCTCTGGCTGGTAGAACAGCTCAGGGCCTCAGCTTGCTACGAAGTCTCCAGGTGATATCATCAAAGGCATGCACCCGCCCACTCCACCCTCCCGAAAAGCTGATGCCCAAGGTCAGATTCTGTTTAACTTCTAGCTTCCTGTATGGTCACTCTTGTACCTGCCATATGAATAGGTGAAGCAGCAAGAACACAGGAGTCCCACTCCTGAAGCATAAATCCTAATGTGACCCACTATTCCAAGACCGAGCATTCCTCTCTGTGGAATGATGATAGAGTGGAGAACTGTTTGTGCTGATCTGTGAGATCCAGCTTGCACCATGTTGATTCCTGCCTGTTTTCCTGTGCCCTTCACCCAATAAATTCTATGTATTTTTATACACAGTACACATCATATTTTTTAAAAAAATGCAACAGTAATGGAATTTTAAAGGCAGAAACAACTACTGTTCTGCCCAGTACCCAAGTTAACATGAACCAGTGTCATTAACGACCAAGGAGTATGGTTTAGATGACACTGATTGCAGTCATGTTCTTTAAGCATGTTTTCTAAGTGGCACAGGTTTCTAGTGGCATACTGTCCCCTAACTCAACTCATTTCTAGCTCTGGCTCCTTTATGTTTTCCCTTTTTTCACCAAAGTCATAAAATCATAGAAAATTAGAGCTAGAAGAATGACTATCCTAGGACCCTCATATGGGAGATAGGGAATTTAGGCTTAGGGAAATCCAGTGATTAAAATATGAAAGAATGGGTTCTTCTGAATTCCAGTCCAGTGCTCTTTCCATTAGACCAAACAGTGGCTTGAAATCAAAGAGAAACAAATGTAAGCAGAGAAGAACTCAATGCACAATCATGAAATGCTAACTTGAAAAATCACCTGTGCTGTATGTAGGCTCACATGGTCTTGCCAACTCTTTCATATTTCCTAAGGGTTGCCCTTCAGAACATACTGGTGAACACATCTTAGAAACAGGAATCATACCCACAAGAAAAGTAAAAGTCTTTTTACTGCTTTTTCTTACTGATTTAAAGAATGCCTAGGTTTTCAGGATAGCTACTCCTGTTTTCCAGCCAGTGCATTGCACACTAATCTTGAAAAGAGCTCCTTTAGGCCTCACCTATAGGGAAAAAATATGAACATGTGACTGAAAAAAATATTGGCTTCTCCATTACATCAAGGCATATTTTTCCAATCTATGTGTGCAAAGGAAGGGACAACAGTAGTTTTGGCCACCTTTACCCCACAGTACTAAGCAGAAGGAACAAAACATCAGTGTTCTAAAGCCTGGGTTACAAATAGAAAGGAGGGAATCATAACATGAACAGAAAATGGGACGGCACTCAAGTGCTAGGAGTGACTTCTCTCTCCAGGCCTTTTTCCCTGCTCCTCTATCCTGTGTCCTCCTCTTCTAGGGAAGGAGATTCTCATTTCCTCTCTCTCTCTCTCTCTCTCTCTCTCTCTCTCTCTGTGTGTGTGTGTGTGTGTGTATATATATATATATATATATATATATATATATATATATATATATACACTGCTTCTTCCTGTCCCCAACATAGTTTCAGCCTATCTGTAACCAGTCAAGCCAATGCAAAGAGGGCACAGTGTCAGATCTTGTGCTTTTTAAATAGAATGTGGTTGACAACAATTTTCTTTCCTGGATCAGGATCTACTAAGCACTCTCAGTGTTAACAGTAGTGACCAGGGCAGTAAAGCCACTCCTACTGGTTGTGCAAATCTAAAAAGGCATGTGGATAGAGTTACTTTCTGCTTCATCCATACTCCATCCCCTATGCCTTTGGTTACCAGCTGCTAAAAGAAAGTGCAGACCTTCACAATGTTAAGTCACATTCATTTTCTCGTGTGGTTCCCCAAACATTCTATGAGATGAGCTTGGGCAGGCAAGAGCTCCATCTTACAAATGAGAAAACTGTGGTTTAGAGAGGATAAAGTGCTTTACCTAGGGTCAGACAGTTGGTTAACAACTGAGTTGACTACAGGGTCTCATAGTTATGTGAACTAAAATAAAATCTTAAGCCCTCCCAGCTGACAGAATGGATTCCCTCTTGGCCAAGGGGACCCCAGAAATACCCTACAGCTGAGTTGCTGGCCATGCAAAAGGAGGTCATACATGCCTCATCATGCCCCCCTCCCTTCTTGGAGATAACCTTTGTAACTCATTAACAGGCCTAAGGCTATGAAAGACAGAACTTAAACCCCCCCTGTAGGTCCTCAATTTACTTAAAAGATCTCTTGAATCTGGGTATATGTCAGGTGGCTTGTCTCTGATTAACAGATTTCCTTACCTTAGCTTAAGACATTCCAAGCATTTAGACAAAGCTTCATTCTTTAAGAAATTAAAAATCAAAGAATCTTTAAACCCACCTGTAACCTATAATGCCCAATTCAAGATGTTCTGCCTTTTTTATTTCATCATATTATGGGGATACAAATATTGTTAAGGTTACATATATTGCCCTTGCCATCCCTCCCTCCCCCCACATGTCCTGCCTTTTGGGGCCAAACCAATGTATGCCTTCCATGTATTGATTTATGACTTTATGTGTAATTTCTGTCTCCCTGAACTGTATAAAACCAAACTATAATAGAACCACAGTGAGACCACTTGCTCAAGGCTTCTTGGGTATGGCTCTCCAGGCCATGGTAGCACATATTTGGCTCAGAATAAACCTCTTTAAATTATTTTACAGAGTTTCTGTTCTTTTCTATTGACAGTTTCTTCCAAGTGCCTAATTGCAGGGTCTTAGGAGTGAGGTATTGACTGATGTCAAGGGCTCAAGATCTGTTAATTTGCAACAAGGCCAGACATAACTTATTATGTGACTATTCGGATAGAAGTAAAGGGAGACCCCATGATTATCTTTCCCATGTCCTCCTGCCATTTCTACAACTGCAGAAAGAACATCCTATGAGACTCATTCTAATGCAACTATTGAGGTAACAGGAAAACTACCCCTTTGCCCTCAGAAGGTTCACTGAAAAATAAGCTTACAAAACAGATTAATAAGAGAAAAGTTATACAAATTTTATTTTTACCACACACACAGGTAGAACCACAGAGTGATTGCCCATATCCCAATGAGACCCAAATACTTATACATCCTCATTTCAGAGGGAAGGGGGGAGATGGGGTAATTCCGTTGAGGGGCAATAAATGATTACTAGGGAGGATGAATATTCGGGAAAATGAATTGATGGGGGAAACAGATTGACTGGTAAATGATTATCTTTGGCAATTAAATTAACCTGAGAGAGGGGACATTATTTTGAAAATGGGTTGGGCCAGGTCTGGTTACATTCTTGATCTTATTTCCTGCAAAATATAATGAAATAACAGGGAGGGGAAGGAAAGATAATTGTTCTTCTTGATGGGTTCCTCTGGTCTTTATGGAGATAGAGGTAAAGCCTCTTCCAATGCCTGTTGATCTCTAAGGGCCTTTAATTCAAAATATTCTTTATACCAAGGAGTCATATTTGGGAGTGAAATGTCCTGCATCCCTTTACTATCCACAAACTGGTTCTTGGCATTTCTAGAAAGAATTATCTACCAAAGAAAAATTCTTTAATGTCATTTATAAATGAGGAAGAAATAAAGACTCTGATCACCATAATATGGTGTGTTCACAGATTGGCATGGGGGAGCCTTTGGGAAAAGTCATTCCTGCTAAGCCTTGATGGAGCAATAAACAGAAGACTCAAACTGTGCTCTGCAGTCTCTCTGTGGGATATGGCCTGCAATCTTCATTATCAAAAGAGTGAGCATTGTTTTTTCTGCTTTTCAATAGGTAATTCACTCTTAGTCAAAGAGACTGTGGATAAAAATGCCCTGGGCTTTTGAAATTCACAGTCCGCTGGACAATAGTCTCCCAGGGTTATGAACACCATAGTGATAACAAGAAGTCCTTAGGATCCCACCCCTGCCTTCTCCTCTTCCCTCCCTATCTCCTATACATCCCTGCTTCTTTTACCTATCCTTCCCACTGCCTCCCAGCCCCCAAAACTGCTTTTGTGTTAACTCCTGCTGCCTTCACTACAATGTCCCACTGTCATTCACAAATAATGACAAGTGTCACAGATGAAACCTCAGCCACCTTGACCTGCTGAGCTCCAATTTGAAAAACAAGCAATTTTTTTAAAAAAATCCTCCTATCTGCTAATCTTACTTTAAGGGAATCAGATACAAAATCATGTTCTTTTTCATGAAAATGTTCCCAGGCTGTAGGTGTCAACAAAGGAAGTCTGCCACATCCCACAGTGACTAGCAAGAAAACCTCCCTCCTCACCAGTAAAGAACAAACTGCTGTGAAACTCATCACCCACCAGAACTACATAGTCATCTCCCCTGTCTGTTTTGGTGGGCTTTTAAAAATATATGGGGACATTTGTTGTGGAGCTTTGGGTAAAAAAGGAATGAGTTGGGTTTACTACCATCTTTCACAGCAAAGTGAACTGGACTTAAATAAATTACAATGTTTAAAGTGGTCTCAACCCTTCTAACACAAAAGCCAGTCTTCCTCAGCAGTTACTTGGTAGCAATAAACAGCCTCTTCTCCCTCCTTCCTCTTGAAGAATAAACAGCATCTGTTATCATATACTGTTACCACCTTGACAAGGAAAACCAAAAGTCCCAGTGCTTCGGCTCCCTAAGATCAGCTCAATATCGGCTGGAGGTACCCAAAAAAAGAATGTCCCAAAGAAAGAACTGCATTTTTCTCTTGAGGAAGCCAGTATTTTCAAATCAAAAGTCAAACTCTGTCATCAAGGGATGTGATTATTCTCTGCCCAGATTAAGTAGCGGTGTGCAAGACAGAAGTCCATGAGGCAAATTATACCTCCCTCTAGCCACCCAGATAATGCTACCAGGTAAACGTGCTTGTCTAAAACAAACCACCATTTCTCAAAATGTCTTCCAACTGCTCAGAAGCATGTAGAACATAGGGCTCCACCTCAAATTTTCTGAATTATAACCTATGAATTTGAGAAAGTGGGTAATTCTCATGTTTACCCAAGTTTCAGAACCACTGGTCTAAATTAGAGAGTGATAGGCACAGGTCCAGGGATTCCACCTATATCTGACTAAGCTATTCCTTAGACATCACAGAGGAGAGAAGAGTTTTGAAAGTGTAACCAACTCTCTATGCTTTCTCCATAAAAGTTCTTTTAATTTAAAAATCACATGATATAGGAACATTAATGTCTACTTAAAAACAAATGATACACAAGACAAAGACAAATGCTCAGGTATGACTTAAACATATTTGATACCAAACAGAATTACTTTAAACTTTTACCTACATACTCATGCAGTCTATGTCACCCACAGGCTGACTTTGAATATAATCCTAGATCTGATTCCTGTGCTTTGGCTTTGACCTTATCCCAGCTGCACGCTTTTGGGATGTAGAGCCACTCCCTTTGCTTCCTACCCTTCTTCCAATAATTATTTCTCCCATCAGTTTTTGTGGTTATAGAGAAGCAGCTCTCAAAGGGTAATCAAGGGGACTTCAGGGGTTCCTGAGACCCTTTCAGGGGACCCATAGGGCCAAAATTACTTTCAAAACTAAGATGTTATTTGTCTTTTTCCCTCTTATTCCCTCATGAGTGTACAATGGCATTTGGGGGGGGGGAGCTACATGATGAGGTGTGACATCATCACTCTGATGGATAATGGAATGTATTTCTGTGTGTTCCCGTGTTTCAAATTTTCTCAGTTTTAATTTCTAGTATGATAATAATCAATATTAACCTACATAAACAAAAATTCTTTGGGACCCAATTTTTATCAATGTAAAGGGGTCCTAAGACCAAATAATTTGAAAACTGCTGTTAGAGAAAGTAAAGTCACATTTCTATCAAGATGGGCCATATTTAGTAATTTTAGAATTCTTGGTCTATTCACTCATCTGCAATCTCCCTGATGATCAATCAGTGAGCAACTAGTTTCTGAATGCCCATTATATGCCAGGCACTGCATGTATGGCAGTTTGAAGAAAGGAAAATGTAGGAAGGAAGGAAGAAAGGAGTGAGGGAAGAAAGGAAGGAAAAGAGATAAAGGAACAGAGAAGAATGAGCTCCTTAATGGAGTTTACAGTCTTCTATAATTCTGTCTATGAGTAGCATCAGAATCATCCAGAAAACATTTCAACATAAACATGGGTTGAGGCCAGGTTATTTGTATTTCCTAAGGCTCCTCAGGTGATTCTAATTCATAACTTTAGTTAAGGATAACATCTAAAATAATTACCTCAAAATACTGAGGTACAGATTTCTCTTTCTCATAACTTATCGGAGTTTACAGTACCTGTAAATATGGCAGGAGGCAACAGGAAGACATTTGTCTCAGTGAATACAGGAAACATTGTGGGACTCGGTCAGTTAATGGGAGGACAAGACAGGCAAGAAGCATTGAGTATCCAGGTCCAATAATAAGATTAAGGGACAAGGATTCAACAGGATTATGGAAAGCAAGGAGGGCATTGAGTCCTGAGTACGAGGGAATCAGATGAAGATTCCTTTGCAAGAACGAAGACAAGGACCTTAGCTTCAGAACTTGAGCAAAAGGAAATGTCAATTAGGTAAGAGGGAGGTATCAAAGCCAGGTATGTAGGGAAGGCAGAGTTTACATGTTCACTCTTCTTAAATTTACTCTAAATGCAATATTGGTACTAGAAGGTGGGAAATGAAGCTAAGAGTGGTGTGGCAGGTAAGAAGGCTTTCAGGGCCCTAGAGGTGAGTGTGGAAGGCATAAAAAGAGGAAGCAAGCAAATCACCAAGCTTTTAAAAGTAAGTGTTCACCATATAAACAGAAGCAAAAAAAAAAAGACCATATGATCCTCTCAATAGACGCAGAAAAAAACCTTTGACAAAATTTAACACCTTTTAATCATAAGAATGCTTAACAAAATAGGCATAGACGGGGCTTACCTAAATGATACAAGCCATATATGACAAACCCACAGCCAACATTATATCGAATGGAGAAAAATTGAAAGCATTCCCACTTAGAACTAGAACAAGGCAAGGTTGCTGCCTATCTCCACTTCTACTCAACATAGTGCTGGAAGTCCTTGCTATAGCAATCAGACAAGAGAGTGGAATTAAGGGCATCCATATGGGAGCAGAAGAGATCAAACTCTCACTCTTTGCTCATGATGTGATATTACAGCTAGAAAACCCCAAGGATTCAACCAAGAGGCTCCTTGAATTGATAAATGAATTCAGTAAAGTCTCAGGATAAAAAGTCAATACACACAAATCAGAGGCATTCATATACACCAACAACAGTAAAAGTGAGAACCAAATTAAAGACTCAATTCCCTTCAAAATAGCAACAAAGAAAATAAAGTACCTAGGAATATTTAACTATGGAGGTAAAAGACCTCTATGGGGAGAACTATGAAACACTGAAGAAGGAAATAGCAGAGGATGTAAACAGGTGGAAGGCCATACCATGCTCATTGGTTGGCAGAATCAACATTGTAAAATGTCTATACTACCCAAACTGATATACAGATTCAAGGCAATCCTTATTAAAATACCAACAACAGAAAGAGACAGAAGACGGGGCTTTTGGCAGAGCCTTTGGCTCCAAACTCTCTGTCCCCGCCTTGGGGGCGGAGCTGAGGTAGGAACTGTTCCTGTTCCTGCCACTTATCTCCACCTGTGGAATTAAAGAGACAGAAGACAGGGCTTGTGGCTGAGGCTCCAAACTCTCTGTCCCCGCCTTGGGGGCGGAGCTGAGGTAGGAACTGTTCCCATTCCTGCCTCTTATCTCCACCTGTGTAATTAGGGAGTCAGAAGACAGGGACTGGTGGGTCCCAGTGCCTGCCTGCCCGCTCCTGGTCGGTCTCCCCCTACACAGGTCTCCCGCGCTCTGTGTCCAGAGTACGGATCTCGCCTGGACAGAGGCGAGCCACGTAGGAGACTGCATTTAGTGGTCATTAGGCAGAGATATTTTATGACCCCCACATTCAGGGATTTGGGGCTAGGCCTGTGGCCCCAAAGTTTGTATCCCCGCCTTGGCGGCGGAGCCGAGATAGAAACTGTTCCTGTTCCTGCCGCTTATCTCCACCTGTGGAATTAAAGAGACAGAAGACAGGGCTTATGGCTGAGCCTTTGGCTCCAAAGTCTCTGTCCCCGCCTTGGGGGCGGAGCTGAGGTAGGAACTGTTCCCATTCATGCCGCTTATCTCCACTTGTGTAATTAAGGAGTCAGGAGACAAGGAATGGTGGGTCCCATTGCCTGCCCATCTGCTTCTGGTCTGTCTATCCTTACATAGGTCTCCCGCACTCGGTGTCCAGGCCCTGGAGCTTGACTGGGCAGGGCCGAGACTCGTAGGAGGCTGCCCTTGGTGGATATAAGGCAGAGAGATTTTACGACCTACACACTCTGGTGAATTGGAGCTGGGCATTTGTCTCCAAAGATTCTAGCCCCGCCTTAGGGGTGGAGCTTAGATAGGAACTGCTTCAGTTCCTGCCATCTATCTCCACCTGTGTAATTAAGGAGGCAGAAGACAGGAGGCCACCAGAGCAGCCTGGAGACCAGTGGGAGGGGTAGGTGATTCGGCTGTTTTCCCTCCACTGCATCTCGGACTGCTGGCGGGCTCCCCAGCGGGTAGAGAGACCTGCACACACCAGCACAGTGGCGGCCGCCGCAAGTGAGCAACACCATGTACTGGCTCAGAAACTAAACAAGATGTGTGAATACACAAACGAAAACCTAAAGGAAAAAAACAACAACTGAGAGACATGGGAAGAAATCAGCGAAGGAACTCCGGAAATATGAAAAAACAAACGGAAAACACACTCCCAAAGAGGAGCACCAGCCCCTTAGAAACAGACAACAACCAAAACCAGGCAACCAAAATGACAGAAGAGGAATTTCATATGTGGATCATAAGAACACTCACTGACCTGCAAGAACAACTCAATAACCAACATAAAGAAACCACAAAAAGCCTCCAGGATATGGAACAAAGGTTCACTAAAGAAATAGACACAATGAAGAAAAGTTTAACTGAACTCCTGGAAATGAAGAATCAAGTCAGGGAACTACAAATACAGTGGAAAGTCTCAAGAACAGGGTAGACCAAATAGAAGAAAGAATCTCAGAGATTGAAGATAACACCCTCCAATTAAATAAATCAGTCACAGAAATAGAGCAGAGAAACAAGAGAAAAGAGCAAAGCCTACAAGAGCTCTGGGATTATGTGAAGAAACCTAATGTGAGGGTAATAGGGTTACCAGAAGGGGAAGAAGACAACACTCATGGGTTGGACAAGATATTTGAAGATATAATAGAGGAAAATTTCCCAGGCCTTGTTAATAATCTCAATATACAAGTTCAAGAAGCTCAGAGGACTCCTGGGAGATTCAATGCCAATAGGAAGACATCACGACACGCAGTCATCAGACTGACCAAAATATCAACTAAAGAGGCCCTACTAAGAGCTGTAAGACGAAAGAAGCAAGTAACTTACAAGGGAAAGCCAATTCGAATAACATCAGACTTCTCTAATGAGACTTTACAAGCAAGGAGAGACTGGGGCCCCATTCTCATTCTTCTGAAACAAAACAATGCCCAGCTTAGAATCTTATTCCCTGCAAAACTAAGCTTTGTATATGAAGGAGAAATAAAGACATTCTCAGACAAGCAAAGGCTCAGAGAATTCATCAAGACAAGACCAGCCCTACCAGAAGAACTCAAAACAGCAGTATGCACGGAACACCATAATAATAACCCACGAATATAAAAACAACCAAAACCCAAAGATTAAAGGCCAGATACTACAATGGCTCAAGATGGAAATCATAGCAACAACATCCAACCCAACAGAATGAACAGTAATCTGCCTCGCCTATCAGTTCTCTCAATAAATGTGAACGGCTTAAACTCTCCACTCAAGAGACATAGGCTGGCTGAATGGATAAGAAAATACAGGCCAAGTATATGCTGTCTTCAGGAAACACATGTAACCTGCAAGGATGCATATAGACTAAAAATAAAAGGGTGGAGATCAGTATTCCAAGCAAGTGGAAGCCAAAAGAAGGGTGGCATGGCAGTTCTAATTTCGGACGATTTAGTTTTTAAACCAACAAAACTAGTGAAAGACAAAGAGGGTCATTATATAATGGTGAAGGGCACAGTTCAACAAGAAGAGAAAACAATTTTAAATATATATGCACCTAACTTAGGTGCAGCCAGATTCATAAAGCAAACCTTACTGGAGCTAAGCAAATGGATTAATAGCAACTTCATAATCACTGGAGATTTCAACACCCCACTGACGGCACAAGACAGATCCTCCAAACAGAAAATTAATAAAGAAATAATGGACTTAAACAAAACTCTAGAACAATTGGGTCTGACTGACATTTACAGAACATTGTACCCAAATTCCACTGAATATACGTTCTTCTCATCAGCACACGGGACATTCTCTAAGACTGACCATATCCTAGGACACAAAGTAAACCTCAAGAAATTTAAAAAAATAGAAATCATACCATGTATCTTCTCAGATCACAGTGGAATAAAAGTAGAAATCATCCATAACAGAAACTCACATTTCTACACAAAAACGTGGAAATTAAACAACCTCCTACAAAATGATTACTTCACAAATGAAGAAATCAAGATGGAAATAAAAAAGTTCTATGAAGAAAATGACAATGGAGAGACAAGTTATGAAATCCTC
This sequence comes from Mirza zaza, assembly GCA_008750895.1. Classification (NCBI taxonomy): domain Eukaryota; kingdom Metazoa; phylum Chordata; class Mammalia; order Primates; family Cheirogaleidae; genus Mirza; species Mirza zaza. The sequence goes on from VSMD01105728.1 coordinate 25,353, forward strand.
TGGGACACAGCTAAAGCAGTTCTGAGAGGAAAGTTTATCTCCATAAATGCCTATAACCAAAAGTAAAAAGGATCACAAATAGACAATCTAATGAAACGACTCAAAGAGTTGGAAAAGGAAGAACAGCCAGCCCCAAACCCAGCAGAAGGAGTGAAATCAACAAGATCAAATCAGAGCTAAATGAAATCGAAAACAGGGAAGCTATTCAGGAGATTAATAAATCAAAAAGTTGGTTCTATGAAAAAATAAACAAAATAGACACGCCATTGGCTAAGCTAACGAAAAGCAGAAAAGAGAAATCTCTAATAAGCTCCATCAGGAACAAAAAAGGAGCTATCACAACTGATCCCAAAGAGATACAAGATATAATTTATGAGTACTACAAAAATCTTTATACACACAAACGGGAAAATGTGGAGGAAATGGACAAATTTCTATAAACACACAGCCTCCCTAGGCTCAACCAGGAAGAAATACATTCCCTGAACAGATCATTCTCAACAGCTGAAATAGAAACAGCAATTAAAACTCTCCCTAGAAAGAAAAGTCCTGGTCCAGATGGTTTCACACCCGAATTATACCACACTTACAAAGAAGAACTAGTACCTATCTTGTACAAACTATTCGACAACATCGAGAAGAATGGAATCCTCCCCGACACCTTTTATGAGGCGAATATTACTCTGATATCAAAACCAGGAAAGGATGCAACAAAAAAAGAAAACTACAGACCAATATCCCTAATGAATATAGATGCAAAAATTTTCAACAAAATCTTAGCTAACTGAATCCAGACGCTTATCAAAAAAATAATCCATCACGACCAAGTGGGCTTCATCCCAGGGATGCAGGGATGGTTCAACATACGTAAATCTATAAATGCAATTCACCACATAAACAGAAGCAAAAACAAAGACCACATGATTCTTTCAATAGATGCAGAAAAAGCTTTTGACAAAATTCAACACCCTTTCATGATACGAACACTCAATAAAATAGGCATAGAAGGGACATACCTAAAAATGATACAAGCCATATATG
>VSMD01105730.1:0-18432 GCA_008750895.1 Mirza zaza
GCCCGTGAGTCAGCACTTGGGTGATATCCCCTCCGGGCTTAGAGCGTTTCCTGGAATCTGGTTGGTTTTTATCCATCCATCCCAACATGTAAAGGTCATGTCCATTGTGACTTCTAAAGTTGTAGGACACATCTGAGAACACTTAGGGTTAGTTTGTTGGTTGACATTCAACAATATCAATAATGTTTTATTCATCTCTTTTTATTGTGATATAATTCACATACCATAAAATACACCATTTACAGTATATAATGCAGTAGTTTTCAGTGTATTCACAAGATTCTTCCCTTTATTTTGTTTCCTTTTTTTATTTCCTAGGGAAGAGGGAGAGCCCTCATTATTTACACTTTGATCCAACACATAGTAACTGAGCACCTAAAAAATAAAAACAAACAAACAAACACTCTGATCTCATGGAGTTTGCATTCTACTGGAGAACACAAAAAATAATGAAATAAAATAAGTAAATTATAGAGTATGTCAGAGGTGATAAGTAAATGGAAGAAAGACAGTAGGGAGAGCATAAGGTCTATCAGTCGCAGTGGGTAAGGGGAGATTGCGATTTTTGATTGGATGGCTTGGGAATGTCTCCTGAGCAGGTAACATTTAAACAAAGATTTCAAAGAAATGAGGGAACAAGTGATATGCTCACATGGGGGGGGGGGCATCCAGGCAGAGGAAATAGTAATACAGTAAGTGCAGAGATCCCGAGGTGAGAGGAGTGTTCCAGAAACACCCAAGAGGGCAATGAGCTTACTGAGTGAGGAGGAGAATGGTGGGAAATGAGATCCGAAACGTCAGTGGTGGATAAATCAAGTAGGGTCTTGAGCCACTTGTAGAAACGTTAGCTTTTGTTCTGAGGAAGATGGGAGCCACTGTACAGTTTTGAGGTGAACTGGCTCACTTTGAGCAGGATTGTGCTGGCTGCTGTGTGGACTGCAGAGGGCAAAGGATGAAGGAGACAGCCTAGTCAGGGGCCTGAGTGCAATAATCCAGGACTGGTGGAGCTGGACCAGGTGGCGATGGGGAAGATGATAAGACATGGTAGGTTCCAGATACATTGTGAATGCAGAGCCAACAGGCTTGGCTGATGGGTAAGATGAGGGGCAGGAGAGAAAGAGAAGCCAAGGATGACTCAGATGAAATCTGCAATGCTGAGTGGTGACAGCCAATTGGTGCGATGGGGCAGCCTGTCACACTGCATTTAGCCCATAGGAAAGTTAATTGAACATTTAAGCTTGAAGACATGTAAATTGTTCTGGAGTTTCTCAAATTAATAAAACACAAATAATTACTTGTTATCACACTATTTCCAAAATATAATTCAGCTATTTAAACATCAAATTGCCAAATAGACTGTATGTATGGTTTTATTTCTATTTTGAAGCTGAAGACCGTTACTTAATAAGTGACCAACTCCCCTAATTGGGAAATTTAACACACTGCAATTGTTGCTGGAAATTAGCAAAGTGATCAGTTCTGTTTAGGGGTTACTCTTGCTGTCTAATGTAATTGTTTGTAAGAAAGCTTTCGGACACTAAATAGTTTAAGTTAATTGTATCATGCACTTGTATTGCTATCTCAACCACAATCTAATAATCAGTTTTTTAAAATAAACTCTGCATAGCACCATATCTATGTATTGGATATAAGCTTGTACTGGACCTAGCTGGTACCAGATTGAGCTTATCTCTTTCCATATCTCCATTTAGTGACATCACTTTGGTGGCTTCAAATATCAGCCAATATAGGAGGATTTACACTATAGAAATTGACAAATTACAAATAAGAGCTTTTTTTCATAGAAGAGGTTTATGAGTGCACTGATGGGTATAGCAGAGGGTAGGGCCATGAATACCAGCTTTAGGCCACACAGCAGTGGCACAGGAGGGAAAGGATACAGTAGGAGCCATCTGCCTGGAGTGGGGGGGGGATGTTTTATTAGCATTGACATGGTTTAAAATTGCTAGCTCATAAGGATTAATGTGATTACTATGCACATTAAGATTTAAGAAGCCCTACTCTAAACTGCTGGTTCTCAAACATGGCTGCATGTTGGAATTACCTGAGCTATTTTTAAAAACTTAATACCTAGACCCCAGGCCAAGAGATTCTGCTTCAGTTGGTCTGGGGCGTAGCCCAGGCACCAGGATTTTTTTTTAACTCCCCGATGATACTAACATGCAGCAAAGTTTGAAAACCACTACTCGATAAACTTCTCCTTATATTCTCCTGTGAGGGCTTAACACTGTCTTAGGCGATTGATGTTGTGGTTATTTGTGTCCACATGTGTTTTCCCACTTCTATGAAGTTGTAATCCTTTTAGGAGTGAGAACTGTTTTTTAATTAAATTTTTATCGCAGTCTTCCTAACAAAACAGCCATATAATAGGAGTTTAATACATATTTATTGAATGAATGATGATTGATTTATTTGTAATCTAAGAAATGTTTTCTCAATACCATAAATGTGACTTTTGTCCTAATTTGAAGACTAGGTGGACATATACTTGAAATTGTGGAGTTATTTCCTGTTTCTAAACAAAGACCAGATCTCCGAACAATCAGAGGCTGGTAGCTAGGATGCGCTTTCTAACGGTGAATAGGTTCTCTGGGCACCAGCGCAGCTGGCCACTGCCATCCTTAGGAGCTGCTTACAGAAATCTGCAGCTTGGAGTCCTAAGACTCCAGGGGACAAAGCAAAACAATGCAGCCCAAACCCACACACTCCATGCATCTAATTCAGAACTCCTGGCTGAAATATGATAACGTTATTGTTTCTTCCTCCCCAGGGTACCATTTTGATATTTATGGGGACTGTTGTTCTCACTATGAAGGCATCTGTTATTGAAATGTTCCTTGGTAAGTACTTTTATATACATATCTGGATACCCTTCTAACATTTTCCTAAGGTCCAGGGAATCTGGCCAAGAAAAATTTTAAGCCAAGACAGAGCGTATAAACAATACAGTGTATCTTTTTAAGATAAACATTTTGGAAAGACGTTTAAGTGAGAATGTTAAGCGTAGATCAAATTCAGGTTGCATGTGTATATATATTAATGCTTTTATATAAAGCAAATATTGTATATTACACATGTCTCTATTACATATTACACTCACATATATACACATGCATATCTTTATGTGTATTCTTCAGCAACTAGCAAATATTTCAGATGGAGCATATTTGCAGACTGTGAATTTAGGGATCTTCTTGTTCTTTAGTTTCAAACAAAACAATTCTGGCCACTGACACAGCTTTAATTGTACCATTAGCAACATGCTTTTAGAGATGAAACATTTTAAACTTAATCCATTATCACCACAGAATGAAATTGTGGATAGACCCTCAAGGAGCAGTTAGGTAGACTAGAAGAGGGACGTGCTGTTTGGGCCTAGAATAAGCCCAAGGGTAATCTGTTAAACTTGGCCTCATTGTTCTGTGGCCTTGTCAGGTAAAGTGGTCCTCTGGGTCACTGTGACACTACTGCAAGAGAAGGGTACAAAGGCCTTCCAGATAGTCTGTATTCATTTGCTAGGGCTGCTGTAACAAAATGCCACAAACTGGGTGGCTTAGAACAATAAAAATCTATTCTCTCCCAGTTCTGGCAACTAGAAGTCCAAAACCAAGGTTTTGGCAGGGGTGGCTCCTTCAGAGGGCTGTGAGGAAGAAATCTCTCCTAGCTTCTAGTGGTTTACTGGCACTCTTTAGTGATTCTTGGCTTGTACATGCATCACTCCGATCTCTGCCTTTGTCTTCATGTGGGATTCTCCCTGTGTGCATGTCTGTCTCCAAATTCTCCCTTTTTACAAGGACATCAGCCTACTGGATTAGGAGACCACCCTACTCCATGATGAACTCATCCTAACTTAACTAATTCTATCTATAATGAGCCTATTTCTAAATAAGTTCACATTCTAAGATACTGGGGGTTAAAAGGTGAATATAGGAATTTTGGGGGACATAATTCAACCCATAGCACAGTGAGAATGTTCAAAGTCTGTCCAGAGGGAGGACACGTGGCAGAGTTGGGGACTGGGCGGGAAGGTAACACAGCTGGGGAGGCGAGGGTGCTCTAGGTGTGGTGGAAGGAGCACTGGACCAGGACTCAGAGGGAGGATATGAGTTTTAGTCCTGACTCCACTATCAAATTGCTAATTTGGCAACTTGTGCCTCCTCTCAGAGCCTCTTGTAGAGTATATGGTTGAGCTGGTAATCACCAGCACTCAGCAAAATGGCTACCAGGGAGCTAGGGCAGCTTTGTCCAACCCCAACTCTGTCTCTCAGCTAGGCCACCCTCTCCTGGAGGAGAGCAGCACTATCCCTAGCTCCTGTCAGGTGGACATGAGAAGCCCCTGGGCCAGGAGCCCTCCCACACCATTGCTGTTGTCCTCAGGGACCGGGCAAGGTCCAAGGGTCAGCCACCCCAACACTGCCTCTATAATTGTTCTATATGCCTGGTTAGCTGTAGTATACAAAGGGTTGCTCAGTATCCTGGGGAACAATCACCTTAAAGCCCAGGGTCCTTCATTTCCACCTTGTCCTTCTGAGGAGCTACTTTTCTTCTCATATTAACCTACAGGTTAGTAAGTTCCTAACACAGGAATGGGTGGGGCATTGAGGCAAGGGGTTAGGAATAGGATATAGTAAAACAACAAAACCTAACAAACCCTCAGGCCATTTGACACTCTCTGTCTTCCCCAGTATCACAGAACCAATAAGGGAGACCTGGCTGTCCTTCTTCATGCCCTGCCTTTCTCAGCCTGCCTTTCCCCCCTCTGGATTGCTCATTCAGATAGCAGGAAAAAAAAGTAGAAAGAAAAGACTCCTGGGCATTAACACAATAAAGGCCATATATGACAAGCCCACTGCTAACATCATACTCAACAGGGAAAAGCTAAAAGCTTTAAGATCAGGAACAAGACAAGGATGCCAATTCTAACTACTTCTATTTAACATAGTACTAGAAGTCCTAGCCAGAGCAATTACGCAAAAAAAGAAATAACATTATGCAAATTGAAAAGGGAGAAGTACAATCATCTCTGCAGATGATATGATCATGATCTTATATATAGAAAACCCTAAAGTGTCCACCAAAAACTTGTTAGAACTAATAAATGAGTTTAGTGAAGTTACAGGATATAAAATCAATGTATAACAATCAGTAGCATTTTTATACACTAACAATGAACTATCTGAAAAAAGAAATTAAGAAAACAATCCTGTTTATAATAGCATCAGAAAAACATTTAGGAATAAATTAACCATGGAGGTGAAAGATCTGTACACTGAAAACTATAAAATGCTAGTGAAAGAAATTGAAGAAGGCACAAATAAAATGGAAAGATATCCATGTTCATGTATTGAAAGAATACTATTAAAATGCCCATATTACCCAAAGCAACCTACAGATTCAATGCAATGCCTATCAAAATTCCAATGGCATTTTTTCACAGAAATAGAAGACAATCCTAAAATTCATACAGAACCACAAAAGACTCCAAATAGCCAAAGCAATCCTCAATGAAAAGAACAAAAGTGGAGGCATCATAATACCTAATTTCAAAATACACCACAAAGCTATAGTAATCAAAACAGCTTGGATTGGAATAAGAAAAAAACCCATATAAACCAATGGAACAGACTCAATAGCCCAGAAATAAATCCATGCATTTATGGTCAATTGATCTTTAACAAAGATGTCAAGAACACACAATGGGGAAAGAACATTCTCTTCAATAAGTGGTGTTGGGAAAAATGGGATTTCCACGTACAGATGAATGAAAGTGGACCCTTATCTCACACCATCTACAAAAACCAACTCAAAATGGGTGAAAGACTTAAGCATAAGACCTGAAACTGTAAAAATACCAAAAGAAAACATAAGGAAAAAGCTTCTTGACATTGGTTTGGGCAATGACTTTTTTCGATATGGCCCTAAATGCACAGGCAACAAAAGCAAAAGTAAACAAATGGTATTGCATGAAACTAAAAAGCTTTGGCACAGCAAAGGAAACAATCAACAGAGTAAAGAGACAATCTATGGACTGGGAGAAAACATTTGCTAACCATACATTTGATAAGGGGTAATGTCCAAAATATATATAAGAACTCAAACAACTCAACAGCAAGAGAACAAATAACTTGATTTTAAAAATGGGCAAAAAACATTAACAGACATTTCTCAAAAGAAGACATACAAATAGTCAACAGGTATATGAAAAATTTCTCAACATCACTAATCATCAGGGAAATGCAAATTAAAGCCACAGTGAAATATCACCTCACACCTAGAATGGCTATTATCAAAATGACAAAAGATATTAATAACAAGTGTTGGCAAGGATGTGGAGAAAAGATAACCCTTGTAAATTGTTAGTGAGAATGTAAATTAGTATAGCCATATGGAAGACAATATGGAGGTTCTTCAAAAACTTAAAAATAGAATTACCATATGATCCCACAATCACCCATCTGGGTATGTGTCCAAAGGAAATGAAATCAGTATGTTGAAGTAATATGTGCACACCCAAGTTCACTTCAGCATTATTCAAAATAGCCAAGAGATGAATCAACCTAAGTGTATGTCAGTGGATGAATAAAGCAAATGTATATATATATATACAATGGAATATTACTCAGCCTTAAAAAAAGAAAGAAATTCTGCCATTTGTGATGTGAATGAACCTGGAAAACATTATACTAAGTGAAATAAGCCAGACACAGAAAGACAAATACTGTATGATCTCACTTATGTACAACATAGAATCTAAAAAAGTCAAACTCATGGAGGCAGAGAATAGAATGATAGGTTGCCAGGGGAAGTGAGGTGGGGGAGATAGGAAGATGTTGCTCAAAGGTACAAATTTCAACTATAAGATAAATAAGTTCTGGGAATCTAACTTACAGCATGATGACTATAGTTTGTAATACTATATATTTTTTAAAGTGGTAGGGGGGGTTGTGAGGAGGGAGGTTCAGTTGCCTTGTTTTTGTTGTTGTTGAGTCTCCCTCTGTCACTCTGGGTAGAGTGCAGTGGTGTCATTATAGCTCAGTGCAACTTCCAACTCCTGAGTTCTAAGCAATCCTTCTGCCTCAGACTCCCAAATAGCTGGGACTACAGGCATGAGCCACAATGCCTGGCTGGGACTTCTTTCCTTTCTTTCCTTTTTTCTTTTTCTTTTTGGTAGAGGCAGGGTCTCATTCTTGCTCGGGCTGGTCTCGAACTCCTGAGCTCAAGCAATCTTCCTATCCTGGCCTCCCAGAGTGCTAGGATCACAGGCATGAGCCACTGCACCCAGCCTATAATACTGTATTGTTTACTTGAAATTTGCTAAGAGAGTAAATCTAAAATGTTCTCACTACAAAAAATATATATATAAAGTATTTGAGATCTGTGGTCCCCAACCCCTGGGCCATGGACCAGTACCCGTCTATGGTCTGTTAGGAACCGGGCCACACAGCAGGAGGTGAGCAGCAGGCAAGCAATGAAGCTTCATCTGTATTTATAGCTGCTCCCCATCACTTGCATCATTGCCTGAGTTTCACCTCCTTTCAGATCAGCAGCAGCATTTGATTCTCACAGGAGCTTGAACCCTACTGTAAACTGTGCATGCAAGGGATCTAGGCTGTGTGCTTCTTGTGAGAATCTAATGCCTAATGATCTGAGGTGGAGCTGAGGCAGTGATTCTAGCACTGGGGAGCAGCTGCAAATACAGATTATCATTAGTAGAGAGGTTTGACTGCACAAAGATCATAATAAATTCATTGCTTGCAGACTCATGTCAAAACCCTATCAGTCACATGCTACACATCCAATAAGGGGTTAACTAGAATCTATTTAGAACTCGAGAAAATTAGCAAGAAAAAAAATCAAACAACCCTATCAAAAAGTGGGCAAAGGACATGAACAGAAATTTTTCAAAAGACAGAATGGCCAACAAACATATGAAAAAATGCTCAACATCCCTAATCAGCAGGAAAATGCAAATCAAAACCACAATGAGATATCACTTATCTCTAGTAAGAATGGCCTTTATCAAAAAGTCCCCAAACAATAAATGTTGGCATGGATGCGGAGAGATAGAAACACTCCTACACTGCTGGTGGGACTGCAAACTAGTTCAATCTCTGTGGAAAGCAATATGGAGATACCTTAAAGCGATACAAGTAGATCTACCATTTGATCCAGCAATCCCACTACTGAGCATCTACCCAAAAAATCAAATGACACTCTACAAAAAAGACATCGGCACTCGAATGGTTATAGCAACATAATTCACAATTGCAAAGTTGTGGAAAAAACCCAAGTGCCCATCAATGCATGAGTGGATTAATAAAATGTGGTATATGTATACCATGAAGTACTACTTAGCTTTAAGAAACAACAGTGATATAGCACCTCTTGTGTTTTCCTGGATAGAGCTGGCACCCATTCTACTAAGCGAAGTATCCCAAGAATGGAAAAACAAGCATCACATGTACTCACTAGCAAATTGGTATTAACTGATCAACACCTAAGTGGATATACAGGAATAACATTTATTGGGTTTCAGGCAGGTGGGAGTGGGGAGCAGGGGATAGGCATATACATACGTAATGCGTGAGATGTGCACCATCTGGGGGATGGTCATGCTGAAGCTCTGACTCAAGGAGGGAGGGGGGGCATGGGCAATATACGTAACCTTAACATTTGTACCCCCATAATATGCTGAAATTAAAAAAAAGAACCCTATCAGTGAGTGGCACGTAACAATTAAGCTGCATCTGGTGGCACACTTTAAGTCAGAATCTGACACTTATTTTAGTCCACACATGGCCTGCCCATTATCCAACGAAGCCATGAAACCTTCAAAACTGCTTTGCCACATAGAGACCAAACACCCTGCATTAAAAGGCAAGCCTTTGGAGTTTTTCAAAAGAAAAAAAAATGTGAACACAAAGATCAGAAGCAATTATTAAAAGCCACCACTTCATCAAATGTGCCTGCACTGAGAGCATCACTTTTAGTGGCCAACTGCATTGCTAAAGCTGAGAAGCCTTTTACTATTGGAGGAGAGTTGATCCTGCCTGCTGCTAAGGACATTTGCCATGAACTTGTAGGAGAGGGTACAGTTCAAAAGGTGGCCCGTGTTTGTTTCCCTTTCAGCTAGCACTGTAACTGGACAAATTGATGAAATGGCAGAGGTTATTGAGGCACAATTGTTAGAGAGGATTAATGAGTCACCAGGGTTCACAGTCTAGATTGACAAGTCTACTGATGTTGATAATAAGGCAGCAATGCTTATTTTTGTGCAATATATTTTTCAGGAGGATGTGTATGAGGATATGTTATGTGCACTTTTGTTGCCAACCAATGCCACGGCTGCAGAACTATTCAAGTCTTTGAATGATTACGTATCAGGAAAACTGAATCGGTCATTTTGTGTTGGTATATGCATGGACAGAGTGGCTGTCATAACTGGATGGCTTTCTGGTTTCACTACTGGAATCATGAGGTCACTTGTAAATATAAGTCTTAACCTATCCCCGTCTATGGCCATACCACCCTGAATGCACCTGATGTCTGAATGTGAGTCTACACGCTGTGTCATCCACAGAGAAATGCTGGCTAGCCAAAAAATGTCACCTGAACTGAACAGCATTTTGCAGGATGTGTTATCAGCCACATTAAAGTACATGCCCTTAACTCGTGTCTGTTCACACAGCTCTGTGAGGACATGGACACAGAGTACACGTCTTCTCTCACACATAGAAGTGAGATGGCTTTCTAAAGGTAGATCACCAGCCAGAGTTTTTGAGTTATGAGAGCCGCTCCAGAAATTTCTTTTAGAAAAATAGTCACCACTGGCAGCACATGTCAGTGACACAGAATGAGTCGCAAAACTTGCTTCCTTGTGTTACATGTTCAACCTGCTCAATGAACTCAATCTGTCACTTCAGGGGAGAACAACAACTGTGTTCAAGTAGGCAGGTAAAGTGGCTACATTCAAAGCCAAACTGGAATTATGGGGGCAATGAGTGAACATTGGGATTTTTGACATGATTCAAACATTAGCAGATTTTGAAAGAGACTAAGCCAGGGCCTTCTTTCTCCCAGCTGGTGCACAATCACGTATCTCAGCTTTCAGAAGAGTTTGAGCATTAGCTCCCAACCACAAAAGACTCCTGAGCTGGGAAGGAATGGACCCATTTGTGAATAAGCCAGGTGAATTGACTTTGTCTGTGCTAGAAGAGGATCAGCTGCTTGAGATAGCAAATGATGGTGGCCTTAAAAGTATGTTTGAGACAACTTCAAATCTCCATACATTCTGGATTAAAGTCAAGGCAGAATATCCTGAGATTGCCACCAAAGCACTGAAAAGCCTGCTTCCATTTCCAACATCCAGCCTTTGTGAAGTCAGGTTTTCTGCAGTGACAGCAACCAAAACGAGATTCAGAGTAGACTGTACATAAGCAACACACTTTGGTGTTGCTGTCTCCCATCACCCCCAGATGGGACCATCTAGTGCAAGAAAACAAGCTCAGGGCTCCCACTGATTCTGCATTACAGTGAGTTGTATAATTATTTCATTATTTAGTACAATGTAATAACAATAGAAATAAAGTATACGGTAAACGTAATACACTTGAATCATCCAGAAACCATCCCCCATCCCCGGTCAAGGCTGGGGACCACTGTGTGAGATAATGGATATGTTAATTAGCTTGATTTAATCATTCCATTATATACACATATATCGAAATACTGTGTACACCATAAATAAATATAATTTGTATTTGTCAATGATACTTTAATAAAGGTAGAGGGGAAATAATAAATCAAGGTATTAATGAAAAAAATTAATGAGACTCTTGTTCATAAATCCCCTTCTCTAAATCCTCACACACCTGCCTCCCTGCCATCTCCTCTGCCCACTTGTCTCTGTCCCACATCTACTTCCTTAAGTCCCCTGTGATCCCTCCTCTGGGCTCTGTGATGGCCTCCCTCCCCCAAATCCTTGCTGCTCTAACTCATTCTCACCATACTCCTATTAATCTCTTAAAGCCTGGTCACCACTCTCTTCCTCTCTTGATTAAAACTCCTCAGTGTTTTCCCTTGGCCTCTAGGATGGAGCCTAAGTTTCCTAAAGTACCTTGCGTGCACTCGAGGCCCATCTGATACAGCTCTTGCTCACCCCCACCCCCACAACCCCTACCCCAGCAACCCATGAGGGCCACATCATTGCTCATCTCCAGGCCTTTTCGCATGCTGTTCCCTTTCCTGGAATGCTGTTCCTTTCACTCCAGGACACCCCACACCCTCGCAAACCCTGTTGGTCCTCCAGGAAACTTCCCTCCATCCCCATTAGGTTGGGCCATCATCATCCCATGCACCCCTGGGTGCCCTGTATTGGTTTTCATCATAGCTGCATCATAGTGGCCTTGTCATTGGTCTGGCTCCCTGAAGACTGCAAACTCACTGAGGGCAGGAGCTGTATCCTGCTCATTATTGCATCTCCAGTGCTCAGCACATATCATAGGCTCAAGAAATATTCCTAAAGATATCACTCAAGAAATATTCCTAAATAAATCATTGCCCTTAGGGTTGCTGGATTTTTAAGGTACCAGATGATACCAGATGATGGTATCCAGTGATTTTCCCAAAAGCTCTCTAAATTAACATCAATTAAGTGTTTAATTAATTTATATCAAAGCTAGCATGCTTGTTTTAGATATGCTTAAATATGTGATAGAGCAGAATTTTATGCCACTCATTGCTATTGCAGTACCGTCAACCACATGCACTTAGGAGGAGTAAGTAAGTAGAATAGACAGGCTACAACTGTAGCCAGCAAACTTGCCTTCTGGTTCCAACTTCTGGGCCCAAATGACTGCAGCTTAAGCCAAGGTATTAACCTTGACCTCAGTTTCCTTTCTATAAAATAAAGGATGACCTCCAAAGCTCCTCTCAGCTTTAAATATTCTATGATTTGAAGCATAATTTTATGAGTTATATGAGTATAGAGAATAATAAGTCATATCTTTGTTAGGAAGTTCTGACTTCTTTGATGCTAAATGTTTTATTGAGTATATAATCCCAAATTAAAGCATTAAGGAAACTTGAACTGTTTTAAAATGATCTGCTTTATAAATCAGTCTTCAAGGAAGCATTGTGAATATTACCTGTTTATTGAGGGGCTCTAAAAAGATCTAATGAGGAGGTTATGGGCTAAAATGAGGCATTTCTATAAAAGTTCTAGGCACAGAATAAATATTCAGTAAGTACTTACTGATTTGGTCATTGAGTAGATGTTCTGGCACTTCCTGTCTTTTCTTGAAAGTAGATGGATTCTGATTATAATTCATTACTGACAGGAAAACTGGAAAACATGAGCACAGACAAATCATGCCAATAATTTTAGAAAGTATTTTTCATTATTACAAATCTATATGACTTCAATATGATCAAATTTTAAAAATTACATTTTTCTAATTATAAAAGAAACATTCTGTATAAAATATATTTTAATATTATAATATCTTTATGTTATAAGAACTATAATACAAAAGGGAAAACTATAGAAAATGAAAGTATAATTCTACCACTGTTAACATTTTGGTATATTTGTTCCAGTTATTTCTCTATCTTTTAGCCTTGTCAAAATCATTCCTGAGGTTAGAGCTGAGCACTTCACAGGCAATTTAATATTCTACTACACATCATTTGTAATATATGTTTAGGATCTCCCCATTATTGGCACATTTTCAACATTTCATTATTTCCAGATTGCCATTAGAAATAATGCTATAATGAGCATTTTTTTTACATAAATCTTGGTCTATATCTCTGATTATAACTTGGGATATAATCCTAGGGGTATATTTTCTAGCTTAAAGAATATAAATGTTTTTAAGGCTCTTGAAATGCATTACCAAATTACTTTCCAGAATGGCTCTATCTGCGTAGACTTCACCAACAGTGTACAGGAATGCCCTCATTCCAAATCCCTGCCAGGATTAAGTATAATTTTGTGTTATATATTTACTGATGTGATATGGGGAAAAAAATCCCCTCATTTTGCTTTAGCTTGCATTTTTACCATTAAGAAGATGGAATATTGTTTCAAGCTTATTCATTTATATTTTTCCTATAAATTATCAGTATACTCAATGTTTTTAATTGTATTTACAAATAATTATACCTCAGATATCTTAACTGATTATGCTAGAAAGAAAAAGAGAATGAAGTAGGGAAAAATTTTTATTTGAAAAAATAATTTTAACATTTAAAGTACTTTGAAATTTCAAGCACTACTAAACAAAGAAAAGAAATTTTTGTTATTCAAAACCAGAACATTGGATTTTAGAAGATTGAGAAGCTTTGCTGCAGAGTTTGTAAATCATAATTGCCCTGGAACTTTGGATTCTAGACTTAATTTCCTCAAGTTTGCTAGACACTCATGGCCTCAGTTGCCAGATAATTAATGACTGTCACAAAGGGGACTGGCTTTCAGACCTGCTTTGCACTTTGGAGTGAACATCAGACACCCATCTTGGTGCTCTGCAAGGCGTCCTGGGAAAATGAACACAAGACTGATTTTGCTCTCACCCAATTCAACATGCAATTCACCGTTTCCAATGTAGCAAGAGCGGTCTTGCTGGTGAGGAATGAAGACTTGCTCCAGGGCACAAGCACATTTGTGGACCTTACTTGACAAGCCCTCCCTTGAGGAGTGGTTTCTGGGCAGCTTTAATTAACAAGCGCAGAAGCTGAGGGGAGAACCTGTGTGTACCATTGAAGATACTGGCTTTATTAACCACTGCTGCTAGCTCAACCCAACTTTGCATGTTTTCAGCCTGGAAGGTCTGGGGCAACCAAAAGCAAGTGATGGGGTGGTCTCACTGAAATATTTATAGTCCTAATGATACCAGGACTTATAAACCACTTGCCACAGGGACAGAGGCTGAGAAGAACAGTATTTGGTTTTTAACAAGAACTGATACCTAAATTTATTATTTCACTTACTCCCTCTACTTCATTTGCTTAATTTTTCTATGTATTTATTTAGTACTTTTTCAAAAAAAATATTCTAGATTTATAGATATTTATTTTTGCACATAAAATGAAAATGTGGTCTTTGTACAGAATTAAGCGACAAGAGACTACTATAAAAATTAGACCTCCAGGACACTCAGACCCACCCAAACCCCAGAAGTAAATAACACCTAAAAAATGTCTGCCTTCATTCTACTTGGCCAGACTTTTGGTTCTCATTCGGTTCTCTTTGATGTTTCTGTTCTTGTAGGACATGGTATGTCAACTGCCCAAGCCTCAACTAATGCTAACAGTCAAAATGGGGGATGATTCAATGGCCGCACCATTGGCACAGATTCGACAGTGTCTTAGTCTATTCAGGCTGCTATAAAAAACTGCTATCGATGGGGTAGCTTATAAAAAACAGAAATTTGTTTCTCAAAGTTATGGATAGTAAGAAGTCCAATATCAAGGTGCTGGTAGGTTCAGAGTCTGGTGAAGACCTGCTTCTGGGTTCATCAATAGCCAACTTTTTACTACATCCTCACATGACAGAAGGGACAAGCTAGCTTTCTGGGGTCCCTTTTATAAGAGTACAATTCCATTCAAAAGGACTTACCCTTATGATCTAATCACCTCCCAAGGCTTCACCTCCTAATGCCATCCTATTGGGGGTTAGGATTTCAACATATGAATTTGGGGGGGGCACACATTCAGTCTTTAGCAGCTAGATAATCATAAGTAAAAAGTTTTCTTAAACATTTGGTGGCGTTGCCACTTTTCCCTTCAAAAATAGTTACCAATTCAAGAATTCCTAAGTCCATCTATACCTAAATAGAGCATCTGTGTTTGGTTAAAAATGAACACAGAAACTGGGAGGCAAAATGCCTATTTTGATTGTTCTACTTCCCCGTGCTCACCTCCAGAGCCCCAACTCCATCCAGAAAGAGGGGTTTATCAGAAGCACTTTTCTAAAATGGAAGTAAGTTAAAGCAGTGCCACCTTTGGATGTGTGAGGTAGAAAAATGCCTGGAGAAGAAGGAAGAATAGAGAACTGACTAGCATTTTGAAAGGAAAAATACTGCTTTTCTACCTGCAGGCAGAATTAGTATAGGTATAGAGAAGTGAGCATTTTCATACATTGTAATAAAAAAATTGCTATAAGAAATTTTCAGAATATGAATTAAAATTTTAAGTGGGCATGAATTTCAGACACGAAATTCTATTTGGAAATTTAAGGAAATGATAATGGATCTGTTCAAAGATTACACTATTTATATTAAATGGAGGATTGGCTAAATTACCCATACATCCACATAGTGCAGTACTTGGTGGGAAGTTAAAAGTTACTGTGGTAAGAACATTTAATGACAAGAAAAAAATGTCAGTATATATCCTTAAAGAGAAATAAGTTATAAAATGTTGTAAACAGCATGAGCATGATCAAATATCTGTTTCAAAGTACCCCTATAACTGTGGGAAAAGATGGGAAAATATTATGCTTCTCTGTCCATCCATATTTTCTGTACTTGTTTTATATTTTTCTACAAAGAACATGTATTATTTGTATAATAAGAGGAAAAACAGGCAACATACTTATTTTTTAAACGCAAGGCTCCATTTCTTCTTAGGTGCTTGAAAAAGAACTGGTAATGTGACTTTAAATTAAAAAGGGTAAAAAGTTCTCCCTTCGCCTGCCAATATGTTAATAATTCCTGAAGTAGAGCAATGTCCAGACCTGTTGGAGGTTCTGCCCCTGTTTCTAAGGAGAAGCTCAACTACCTGCAGTTGGCCTCAGTGGGGCCCAGAACCAGGGTCTCGAGAGTGGACCACCAGGGGGCGCTCGCGTCCCCACCACAGACCCTGTGATGCGCCTCTCCCTCTCCTCCCCAGGCCCCTATTCTCCTTTCTTCCTTTCCTACATCCCTTCCATTCGGCCTTACCTCAAGCGCACTCACATGTGCACACGCGTACGTGCGTGCACACATGCGTGCACACGCATGCACACATGCACCTGCAGTTCTCTGGCTGTATGGAAAGTGGCCATTTGGAAACCCGCAGTGGGACAGAGGAATGAAGCATAGGCAGGGCGTGGGCGCCCAGTCCACCCCTATCATTCATTCCTGGGCCCAGGCAAATGGGCAGACTTCTCTAGGCCCACACTCCCTCCTTCGGAAAGTGTAGGTTGTAGGGTTAGTGTCGTGAAATTTAAAGACAGCAAAACAAAGGACAAGTTATCCAAGAGGTGTTTTCGAAAGGACCTTTCAGCAGAGGCTAAGAAAGCATGAAAACTGTACGTCTCATCTCCCCGATCTTAAAACACTCACCCAACCTCATACGGAGATTCAGCTAACGACAGACCGGTGGTCCCGTAAGATTATAATGGAGCTGAACGATTCCAATTGCCTAATGACGTCGGAGCCATCCTAATGCCATAGAGCAACGCATTACTCTCGTGTTTGCAGGGATGCAACCTACTGTACTGCCAGTCATATAAAAGTACAGCACGTACAATTATGTACAGTACATCATACAGGATAATGATCATGATAATATATGACTATGTTACTGGTTTATGCATATTATACTATTAATAATTTTCAATATTTTAGACTGCATTCCTTCTACTTATTAAAAAAAAAGTTAGCATAAAACAGCCTCAGGTAAATCCTTCAGGTGGTTTCCAGAAGGAGGCATTGTTAACACAGGAGGTGACAGCTCCATGCCTGTTACTGCCCCTGAAGACCTTCCAATGGGACAACTTGTAGAGGTGGAAGACAGTGATATTGATGATCCTGACCCCATGTGAGCCTAGGCTAATGTGCATCTTTGTGTCTTAGTCTTTAACAAAAAAGTCTAAAGTGTAAAAAATAAAATAAAAAAGTTTTAAAATAGGAAAAAAGCTCATAGAATGATATAAAGAAAGAAAATATTTTTGGACACCTGTACAATGTGCTTGTGACTTAAGCTAAGTGTTATTATAAAACAGTGAAAAAGTTTTAAAGAAATTAATGTTTAAAAAGTGAAAAAAGATATAGTAAGCTAAGGTTAATTTATTATTAAAGAAAAATTATTTTTTATAAATTTAATGTAGTCTAAGTGTACAATATTTATAAAGCCTGTAGTAGTGTACAGGAATGTCCTAGGCCTTCACATTCACTCACCACGCTCTCACTGACTTACCCAGAGCAACTTCCAGTCCTGCAGGATCCAGGCTTCAAAATGCAGCTATACCATTTTTTAAATTCTTTTCTATTATACTTTTACTTACTGTACCTTTTTAATGTTTATATTTGTTTAGATACATGAATATTTACCATTTTGTTAAAATTGCCTACAGTGTTCAGTATAGTAACATGCTATATAGGCTTGTAACCCAGGAATAATAGGCTATACCAGGTAGCCTAGATGTGTAGCAGGTTATACCATCTAAGTTTGTGTAAGTATATGCTCTGTGATGTTCGCACAATGAAATCACCTAGCAATGTGTTTTTCAAAACATATCCCTGTTGTTAAGTGATATGACTGTATAAGGAAAAATTAGACCCATCAATAAGAATCCTTTATGTATGATCAAAGCAAATGCAAGGGTCAGAACAGAGAAAACATTTAGGTGAAATAATATTGATTAGATTTTTTGTGTATATTTTCTTCATGTAGTTTTGCTGGTGACTGGAATACATTCAAATAAAGAAATGACAAAGAAGATTAAAAGGCTCAAGTTCAGTAAGTAAAATTGCAATTCCTCACCAGTAGAAGGCTTGTTTTTCCATCTCACATGTGGAGGGTTGTTACACTTATTTTAGATAATATGGAAGGTGGTCTTTTGTTTTGCTCTATTTTGTCTGTCTCTATCTCAATTACTTTCCACTCAGACTAATTAATAATGAGTCTTATTCATCACCTATCACATTCCAAAAAGTATTTGAGATAGGAGTCCTGATTTTAGGGTAAAAGGAACATGGTTCCACTGCGCTAGAAAAATTTGAAATGCACACACAAAGACCAGGCAACACTATGTCTCTGTGGCCAAGCTGAACAGGCATGCCATTGACACGCTATCTCAATTAACCATGCCAGAAAATTCAATCTGGCTAATGCAAAGGTGCAGCAAACTTGCGCATCTTCTAGCATGCTCTGGAATCAGAAGGTAAGTCTTAAAGAGGAGCCCATGAGATTTCACACCTAATCATCAAAGGAAAGAAAAAAAATAATTTTCACTTTTGGGTGGTATATTGGTTAAGATTAAATGACAGCAAATCCAAAACAATAGTCATTTAAAGTTTCGTTCTCACTCCTGTAAACATAGTCAGTTTGGGCTTTTATGGAAACTTCACAAACTTCAGGGACACAGACTTGTGTCTTATAATTCTGCCATTCTTTTTTTTTTTTTTTTTTTTTTTTTTTTTTTTG
>VSMD01105732.1:0-65674 GCA_008750895.1 Mirza zaza
GGCTCAAGCCTGTAATCCTAGCTCTCTGGGAGGCCGAGGTGGGCGGATCGTTTGAGCTCAGGAGTTCAAGACCAGCCTGAGCAAGAGCGAGACCCCATCTCTACTATAAATAGAAAGAAATTAATTGGCCAAATAATACATAGAAAAAATTAGCCGGGCATGGTGGCACATGCCTGTAGTCCCAGCTACTTGGGAGGCTGAGGCAGCAGGATTGCTTGAGCCCAGGAGTTTGAGGTTGCTGTGAGCTAGGCTGACGCCACGGCACTCACTCTAGCTTGGGCAATAAAGTGAGACTCTGTCTCAAAAAAAAAAAAAAAAACAAACACCAGTACAATGTTCTTTTTATATTATACTGATTATTATAATAAAACCCAAACTCTTTAGTCAAAGTTATTCACCAAAAATATTCCTATTATTTAAAATTCCAGGGATGGAATAGATCTTAAGTTTATCTGTCCAACCAGCCTGAATCTTTACTTTAACCTTGTTTTAGTTAGCTCAGGCTGCTATAACAAAATACCATAAACTGGCTGAATTAAACAACAGAAATTTATTTTCTCACAGTTCTGGAGGCTGGGAGTCTGAGATCAGGGAGACAGCATGGTTGGGTTCTGAGGATGGCTGTCTTCCTAGCTTGCAGATGGCCATCTTTTCCCCATGTCCTTATATGGCATAAAGAAGAGAAAGCAACCTCTCTAGTGTCTCTTGCTATAAGGATACTAATCCCATCATCAGGGCCCTGCCTTTCATGACCTCACCTAAATTAATTACTTCCCAAAGGCCCCACCTCCAAATACCATCACGTTGAGAGTTAGGACTTCAATCTGGGGGATGTAATTCAGTCCATAGCAATCCCTGATAAATTTTCTTTTAACCTATGCCTGAAAACCTATCTGAAAGGGAACTCATAGTCTCCTGAGGCAATCCATAAATGAAATCTGTCCTTGGCTGGGGTTGGTGGCTCATGCCTGTAATCCCAGTTCTTTGAGTGGTCAAGGTGGGAGGATCACTTGAGCTCAGAAGTTTGAGTCCAGCCGGGGAAACATAGCAAGACCTTGTCTCTACAAAATTTTTAAAAAATTAGCTGGTCTGGTGGTGGGCAACTGTAGTCTTAGCTACCTGGGAGGCTGAGGCTGCAGGATTGCTAAAGCCCAGGAATTCTAGCTTGCAGTGAGCTATGATTGCACCACTGCACTCCAGCCTGGGCAACAGAGTAAGACCTTGTCTCTGAATACTGCTACTGCTACTACTACTACTAAATAAAAATAATAAAAAAAAGTCTGCCCTCTTTCTCTTTAAACTTGAAGAAATTATTCCAAGTTTCAAAAAATAGAATCAATGAGTGTGGCTATTATAAAAGGTGGATGTAAACATTATTCACACATTATTCACATGCATTCAGTCTCTCTCTCTTTCTCTCTCTTATTTATCACTCCATATTTGAATGCCCAGGTGCCCAAATCCCATAAAATAGGTAAAAGGAGTTTTCATCAAGAAAGACTTGGATTTTTATGTGGCTTGGTTTCATTTCATAATGATGCAACTGAAATTATGGAGTTGGAAAAGATGAACCAAAAGTATTAAATACACAGTACATTTCTATCTTCATAGAATACAGTAAGGTAATCTGTATATCATTAAAACTTTGTGATTCCTGTGGGGTACACCAAGATAGTCCACTTGCCTCTCAAGAATTTGGTGTCTATTTATCTGACACAAATGTTCACATAATAATGTAGATCTCTCTCTAGACTTAGGTTTGCTCAAGTCTATGTTTGTGAAATAAAAAACAGACCAGATTTAGTAAGGAGAGATTTTATTTGAAAGAGTTATTGCAAGGGGGGAAAGGGACTTTTACAATAGGGTGAGGGTGACTAGTGTAATAGGAAGAATGCTGTGATTAGAAAAGATTGCAGGTGACTCAAGAGTTAAGTAAAAAAGGGTTTTCTTTTATAGAGAGGAATAAACAAGACTAGAAAGAGCTTAGTATAGAGCAGGATGAAAAGGTGGTGTGATCAGATAATATATCAGAGAATATTTTACCCTAAGTCCAGCCTCATCTCAGAAAGGGATGTATGCTGGCTTAGGCTGAGGGTGAAGCAACATTCCCAGGGTCTGGATTGAGAAGAGAAGGTGAACAAAAGTTTGATTAACAATCATTTTCTTCTGATTGATTAGACAGATAAAACAGTTGAACTAATCATTCATGGGGCAAAGAACGTGAGTCTGGAGGGTCTGTGTCTAGCTTGTCATACGTAAACAAAGAGGCATCCATGAATCTTATCTAAGTTATATCAAGAAAGGTGGTTCTTTGCAGTGAGCAGTTTTCTACAACACACAAGGGTGAGGGGATTTCTTCAGCTTTTTCTATTTTACAGGAGCACAGGGCTCAGATAAAATTTGAAATTGTCAAGACCTAGTGCAGGAGTAGGGAACCTTTTCATGTTGGAAAGCCCTATTAATTTAGCTGTAACTAAATAAGGCCACATTCAAGAAACTTGAATTAGGTATACTTAAAAATGTATATTATTTTATAAAAGTCTAACTATTATGTACTTAATAATTTCAAAGAATGAAAACTATTTGTTAATTTTAAAGTTACTAATCTTTTAATGATTTTGTTATATCTACTTTATGTTATAAAGCATTTGAATATTTGGTTGCAGCTATGAAACTATGAAAATCCATAGTTTCAGTTGATCCTCTAGATGAGTATCAGTCATTTGTGACCTTAAGGGTGTCTTGATTTAAGTTAGGGGGGATAATGTAGATTCGCAGCAATAAGTGGTTGAAAAGCAAGAAAGTATTTTTCAGGCATGTTGCCCAAAGTGTGGGTATTCTACTGCATTTTTCCATATTTCAATGGGATCTTTCTTAGCATCAAACAATGACTTTAAAATGTCATCTGTTGAGAGCTCAATCAATTCCATGTGTAGTTCTTGAGGTTCCTTGGTGTTATCAGCTAGGTGAGGCTGAAATGCTAATTTGAGTGTGATGTCATGATTCTCAAAGTCAGTGAAACTTTCATTGTATTCTCCAATTAATAGGTATATAACAGCTGCCTATTCTTCAAATGATTTGCATATAACATCCTGCTCCTTAGTAACCTTTGCTAACTGGGGAAAATGTTCATCTGAAATTTCCTTTTGAAGAAGAATTGTTTTGAAAAAAAGATAGCTTTTTTCAAAATGCTTGGATTTTTTGCCACATGTAATATGTATATACTTAGTTTTACCTTGCAAAGAAATATTTGTGTTGTTTTGATTTGACATATCACACAGAAATGTTGCAGTCCTACAGAAGTCTTCTTTCAATAATTAACATTGCTGATTCTGTTCTTTGTAAAATTTAACTATTTGTTCTCACAGAGATAAAAGTTTGGCTAACACCTGTCCCTGCGATAGCCAACCCACTTTAGAATGATAAGGCAAATCTACACTGAATACTACATGGTTCAACTTTAGCATGTTGTGAAACTGATGACGTCATGTTGCATTTGCATGAATATAGTTAAAAATACTTATAACTTATTGCAAAATGTCACTTTAAATAGTAGCTTTAACACAGAGATTTGGCTGATGCAAAATACAATGAAAAGAAATGAGAGCATCTGGATCTGTTAATACTTTTTTATCTAGGCAATAAACCCTTCATGTTTTCCTGCCATGGAAGGTGCACCGTCAGTATATACACTCACTAAATTTACCAAATTCAGTCCAACTTCATGACATTTATCTTGAAAGTTGTTGAAGATAGCTATTCCCCATGTTCTGTTCACATGAGTGTCTTCACTTCATAGCAAGGAAAATCTGTTAATGACCCGAATGAAGTATAAAAACTGCACCAAATCAGTGGTATCGGTTAATTCATCTAAAGGAATTTAATAATATATATTTTCCTTTTGAAGTATTGCATGAAGTTATTCTGTTAATTTGAAGGCGAATTTATGCTATTGATCAGTTATGGTTTTCCTTGAAAGAGGCAGTTGTTTGTGCTTTGAAATGTTATCAGGGTCTAAGCATCCTACAACTTTGACAATGCATTCTTTCACAATTTCTACATCACTAAATGGCTCCCCTATTCCCTTGAGTATATAAGCTACTTTATAAGTTGCTTCAGTGGTATTATTTCCAAGTCTCATTGCTGCTTGAAAGAATTGTCTTTGCTTTTGCTTTTCTTTTAATTTCTGCAATACAAACTTTTGTGTCTCTCTCTCTAATTTAAGATATTTTTGGTCCTTATGAGTGTTATAATGCTGATGAGCATTAAATTTCTTTAATGTTGATATTGCAGTATCACAAAACAAGCAAATCATCTTATCTTTAGCAGAAACAAGATAATACTGCAATTTCCAATCCTCATTAAAAAATCTGTTTTCTTCCTTCAGTGTTCTCTTGGTCTTCTTTGACATGGTGGACAGAATTAAAAAATACTGTTAAGCTGTGTAACTATTCACAAATTCCACTTCAAACAGAAACACAGTGCACCATCATCAAAAGCTGATAACAGACTGCGGTACTCAACCCCCATAAACTCTCACCAACCAGCCTCATGTGGTAGTGGTGCCTGTTAGGCAGAGGAAAGTTATTAAATAGAACTAAATTATGCGCATAGCAGCTGTCAATTTAGCCTTTATGGCATTTAATGTTCTAATTGTGCCAGTCAATCTGGGAGGATTATTTCATTGAAACTTATTTTATTCTTTATTATTTTAAATACATTCATTTTAAAACATAAAATAGATCAATAAACATGTATTCATAAAAATAAAAGGATTTGTTCTATAATATTTGGATGCAGTCTAAAGGCCACACTTTAAGGACTTAGAAGGCTAAATGTGGCCTGAAGGCTGCAGGCTCCTCACCCCTGAGGAGTGAGGACCTTGTAGCTCATCCTCAAATTTACATTAAAATAATGCATGACTTCAAATGGTTTTCATCTTCCTGCAACCATTACCAAAGATATTCATATTATGAATAGTATTACCATAGATATTCAGATATTACCATAGATATTCAGGCTCCTCACCCCTGAGGAGTGAGGAGCCTGCACCTCATCCTCAAATTTACATTAAAATAATGCATGACTTTGAATGGTTTTCATCTTCCTGCAACCATTACCATAGATATTCATACTATACTTACCATTAAATTGAACTAAGAATATCTAGTATTTAGTACTTTTGATTAATCTTTTTCCAGTTTCATAATTGGTCATAGAAGCCAGTATAATCAGGCCCATACCAAATTACCTTCTTTCTTTTGGAGTCTTAATTCCCTTGCAACATGATAATACTTTAAATATATGAATACAGCAATCTTGTTCCTCATGCATTCTCTTCTCTCATTTTAAAGTGTCATGTCTCTTAGGGTGGGGACTTGTGATGAGAGATGTGAAAGAATTCTCGCCACAAAGATTAGGATAGAAAGAAGTAAAAAGTTTATTTTATATTCTCAGAGAGTGGGGGAGAGAGAGAGAAAGAGAAAGAGCAATGGTGTGGCACATAAAAGGAAGAAAGGGGAAGTGCCAGCTCTGAGGCTAAGGGGCTCAGAGTTTTTATAGAGAAAAGGGGTAAATGAATGGTTAATATTTCAAGCTAAGAACAGGAAATCAGCCGGGAGAGGTGGCTCACGCCTGTAATCCTAGCTCTCTAGAAGGCCGAGGTGGGCGGATCATTTGAGCTTAGGAGTTCGAGACCAGCCTGAGCAAGAGCGAGACCCCGTCTCTACTATAAATAGAAAGAAATTAATTGGCCAACTAATATATATGGAAAAAATCAGCCGGGCATGGTGGCACATGCCTGTAGTCCCAGCTACTTGGGAGGCTGAGGCAGCAGGATTGCTTGAGCCCAGGAGTTTGAGGTTGCTGTGAGCTAGGCTGACGCCAAGGCACTCACTGTAGCCTGGGCAATAAAGTGAGACTCTGTCTCAAAAAAAAAAAAAAAAAAAAAAAAAGAACAGGAAATGGCTGTGAAGTGGTTGTGTCTATTTTTCTTTTTTTTTTCTCTTCTCTGTGAGTCTGGCTTATTAAAGGTCCTTGGAATCTGGCCTGGCAGGAACTGCAGTGGTGAGTTTGCATCCCTGTTGTCCACTTAGGGCTCTTCAAGGCTGTGAAAAAGAATTCTCAGAGATAACGAGTTAGGCCCCAGGTGGTTGATCAAACTAAAGGGCAGTTGTGCTATGAGTTTTCTCTTCAAAGAGGCAATTATGTGCTGTGAGTTTATTCCTCTTACTTTCTGTTAGTTTATTTTCTTTATTAGATAGATAGTTTACTAGCAAGGCTGTCCTATCAATGTCTACTACCAAACATGTTACTCCATGTGTGGCTTTACACGTGCAGAGAAGAGTGGAGTTCAAATACTTTTATCTTTCTAGATACTATGGGTATATTAATACATTTTAAAAGTATATTGGCTTTTAAAGGCAGATACATTATTGACCTAGTTTTCTCTATTTTAATCTTAGCTTAATGTTATTGGCTGCTAGTAGGTCTGGATCCTGAAATGATTGTCTCATATTGAGCTAAGAATTGACAAACTACCTCTTGTTGCTCCTACATGTATAATAATAATAATACATGTATTATTATTAATTTTCTCATCCTTAGGTAGCTATTTGGACTAAACTCAGAGGAGCATGGCCTTAAGACATAATGAATCCTCAGAGGCTTAGATTTATAGGAAATGAGAGGAAATTGAAATTTGTTAATATTCAGGATGAAGATGAACGATCTAGCAGTATGACTGGATATTCAGGGAGGAAGTGATCAGTTCACTCTACAGTGTTCAAAAGTGGCATGTTAAAGGCTTGATTTTTAACAAGGGTGTTCTCTATCCAAACTTTGAGGTATGATTATTATATAGTGTCCTAGGTGGTGGAAGTCATTTGAAACCAGGTGAGTTATAATGCCATGGTTCCAGATTATTAGTAAATTAAGACCCTAACCAAAAGTCGAGGACTTAGTTTAGTCCTCTACTTTCTGGGATGCTGATGATATCTAAGAATGGTTTTAGGACCTTAGAAAAATAGGTCTGGGCTCAAAACGTTTCATTTTCACTGGGGAGCTGAACAGAAAGCTAATAAAAATAAAAAATAGAACCAAGAATTTTAGACATTATCTCACTTAATTCTCACTATAATATAATGAAATAGAGATTATTATTATATCATTTTATGAATAATGAAAGCAAGTCATAGAGAGTGACATAGCTTACTAGGTGGTTGAGCCACAATTTAAACTCAGGCATGTTGACCAGCTCCAATGTCTGTTGTGTTAACCATTATTCTGTGTAACAATCAGAAATACAATGTGTATGACAGTGTCCCCTTTGTGTTATTCAAGATTTGTTCATAAACATTGTAGGGCTGATCTTACAGGTTTAAGATACTAGCACTTCCTGATAAGGAGCATTGGAAAAGTCAGGAACTGACATATGCAGGTTCTAATATCTATCCTCAGTGAACTTTTTCTTTATTACATTTCAGCACATTTTTCAGTCTGAAGATCTTTGATAATTATTTTTCTGTTATGCAGGGAGTTGAGGCAGGTCCGCAAGGAGATTAGCTACTTCTCCCCACGGAGCCAAGTCCCTTAGATAGGGGTCATCACAGAGGATAAGAAAATTGATAGGAAATAGAGAGAATAAAAGAATACACAGAGACTAAGGTATAGTTTATAGTTTTATATAAAAAGATCAGATATAATCACAGCGGGGTAGTCAGGAGACTAGACATATCCCTGTGAATGTCTAGCAATATGGTTAGATTCGCATAGGTTTTTATAATCACAGATATCAATTACCAGTTGTCAGGGTAACATTTGCATATCAGGGAATGCAGTTGCTATGGGTAACAGATAGTAACAGGTAGTGGGTTAGGGTCAAAAGTCCTCTCAAAGGGCTTCTAACAAGTTCTAATCTATCTAGGTGAACAAACAGGTATAAAGTCTTTCAAGGGCTAACTTCTAAATTCTAAGAGGTAGTTATCAATTAACAAAGGTATAACAAAAGAATTATACAGTGACTCTATATTTCTTCGATCTAGTTATTGTGGACTTAAAGGCAAACAGGAGAGAGCAGGAAGCCTGTTTTCTACAAAACAAATTGTTTATAACCACTGAGGTGTGTCTCTGGGCAAAAGACACTCATTGTCTCCAGCTCCCATCCTGTGGGCCATATTTACTCTGCCTTGCCTTTCAAGGAAATAGGGGGGTGCACAGATTTTGAGATAATGGGAAGCCTTCTTGGGAAACATCCCTAAAGGAGCCATGAGAGCCCTCCCTTGATAGCAGCCTCTGATAAGCAAACCATTGAGTTCACATATTCCTTCAGGGCAAAACCCTGCAAACTCCTGTTTCTGTCTTTAATATAGCAATATTGGGCAATATAATAAAATAGTGGTCTTATGAGCCACATCTCATTAATTCCTGAATCATATTTCCCCAACACTGTCATATAATGTTTGAGCTATTTCTTTAAGATGTCTAGAATTGACAAATGTGATTCAGATTGTGGTTTAAAATATTGACTAGAACTAGTTGAAGGATGAAACCCTGTGACTTACAATTAAGAATATTTTTATAGATTGACATTCATCCATTAATCAACTTTCTTGAGTATGGTTACTAAAATAGTTATTACTCTATATCAACAATCTTGAATCCAATCTACATCTTGATTCTGGCTGTAAGCATGTATTAAGAGAAGTGTTAAATGACATATCAAATTCCGTATATACTTTGAAGTATTTCCTTGAATTGCCATTCTAAGAATCCTGTGCAAGATAGAACTGAAATTAAGGCGACATGATTATTTGTTCTGATTAATTTATATTAGATTTCACTGATCATTGCTTCTTCTTTTGGATTTCCATGAACAAATTTTCAAGTGTATAGTTTGTGCAAAATGTATCTTTCTGCCTTTTTCTGAAAATCATTATGAAGTCTTCTGACTTTTTAACAACATTCCTCTTACTATCTAACACTCCTCCAATATCACAGACTGTAGTTCCATTCCACAGAAACTACTTTTTTCAGTTCAAGATGGGTTCTTAAACCCATTAAGAACACTTTCTCTGCAATAAATTCTTTACTCATTTGGATGACCAATTTATTTTTTGCCGTGCAAAAAAGTGATGATGACTTTTGTTTTCTTCAAGTAATCATCAATATTACACATATGCACCAAGTTGTGAGCCTCATTATTTCTTGCTCTGAATGTAACTATCCTTCCTTCCTTCCTTCCTTCTCCCTTCCCTCCTCTCCTTTTCTTCCTTTCCCTTCTCTTCCCTCCCCTCCCCTCCTTCCTTTTCCTCCCTTTCTCTTTTTTCCCCTCCTTCCCTTCCCTTCCCTTCCCTTCCCTTCCCTTCCCTTCCCTTCCCTTCCCTTCCCTTCCCTTCCCTCCTCTCCCCTCCCCTCCCCTTCCTCCTTCTCTTTCCTCTCCTCCCCTCTCCTGCCCTCTCCTCCCCCCTCCTCCCCCCTCCCTTTCCCTCCTTCCCTTCTCTTCCCTTCCCTTCCCCTCTCCTCCCCTCCCTTCCCCTCCCTTTCTCTCTCTGTTGCCTGTACTAGAGTGCAATGGTATCATAGCTCACTGCAACCTCAAAACTCTTGAGCTCAAATGATCTCCTGCCTCAGTCTCCCAAGTAGCTGGAACCACCATGCCCAGCTAATTTTTCTATTTTTTGTAGCGACAGGGTCTCAAATTCCTGGTCTCAAGCAAATCCTTCCACCTCAGCCTTCCAAAGTGCTAAGATTAAAGGCGTGAGACACCAGGCCCAGCCCAAAACTCCTTTCTTTAAAGGAGTCTATAATTTCTCTTTCCAAACAATTTATCCTTGTTAATTAGAAATAGTTCTATAGTTGAAGTTCCTTACCACCATTTTCTCCTGCCTCTGTGTAAGATTGTATTAATTTATTTTTCTCCCTTTCATGGCTTGTTTATGGTCACTTCTCTGCCATTCCCTTTCCCTTTAGGATACTCTTCTTTCTCAGAACTAACCTAAAACCTCTTTTAAATATACCTCTGTAGTAATCCTTCTCACAATTAATACCTTCTGATTCTGACTCCTTTTCATTTGTGCATTTAGTTAAAATTATTTTAATATTTCTTGATATGTTTTAAATGGGTTCATATTTTGATATATTTTTGTTCCCTAACAAAGTAATTAAATCATTTACAAAGGGGATAAGGCTATTGTTTTGTTCTTCACCACAGCTCTTGATATAATATTTTTTATATAATAGGTATGTGTTAAATACTTACGCAAAAATGACAGACATAACGAAAGGGAATTATTAATATTTGGTTAATTTTAGTAGTGATTTATGATAACTGCTGTTGCTCAGGTAGAGGTACCAGGTGAAGATTAAAAGACCTATAAAGGTGACAAGCCAAAAATAAGAATTGTTCACCTCATCTTGTTTATAAGGAAAAAACTGACTTAGCTGATTTTAAAAATCACAAGATATCCGCTTGACCTCATGATATAAAAATCAAGGACAAGAAGAGTTCAGATAAGGTAGTTCAATTGTTCTAACAATTGATATTCTATGTTGCTTCCAAGATATAATTAATGTGAAAATTGCTGTAATATGGAAGTCTAAAATTATAATTTAGAGATAATAAGATTAATTTTTAATTTATATCTAGGATGACTATGTACTTTTCAGTAGACAAGATAGTTGTGGAAAGAAAAGGAAAAAGTAGCATAGTAAATTTAATTGCTGTGTACATATTTCTCCAAAAAGAAGGGTTCTTTGTAAAAAGGCAAGTCTATGATCATATATGTGTACAAGACAATTTTAATCAAATCCTATAATGTTATCTGCCATACTAAAAACATTTTATATGAATGTTGTAATATCACAGGTTTGCTCACAGAAATCCAATGTAAATCAAAGAGACTTCATAAGAACTTTAAGCAGAACAATAGTCTTTATTCTAACAAAGTGGAAGAAGAGCGAGTAGACAAGAAACTTGTAACATCCACCACTAGATCTGGGAAAGCAGCAAGACTTTTCCTTTTGTAAAATTTCTTATTCCTTTAATGATGGTGTTTTGTTTAATAAGTATGCGTTATAGTTTTCCCCCTATAATTTCTTATAGATTCAAGACCACATGGAACTAACTCAAGAGTAACATCAGCTCATTAATAACATTGTGGCTGCCCATCAAAAATATATAATTTCTTTAGAGGAAACAAATTTGTATGTATTCATTACTGATATGAAATAATTTATAATTATGTTAGAAAATAAGAGTGCATACATAACAGTTTAAAATTTCAACAGTTATTTGAAAGAAAATAAAAGTTATTAATCTCATTTCTTTTTATGGATTAGCAGCAGGATTATGCAAATCCTGAATTAAGCTTTTTGCAACTCTCAGAGATAGCAGTCTTACATGGACATGGATTAATGAATTTTACCAAGGGACTCCTAGGTAATTACTTTACCTTTGGAAAAAAATTAGTTTAAACTTAAACTAATTTTTTTAAAAGTTCCCTGTTTTAAAGCAAGGGGATATTTTAGGAAAACAAAAACCTCTATTTTTCTACCAAAGCTGCTTCTAAAGGCAAAACCATGTTTGTCTGCTTTAATTAATCGGGTAAATGAAAATCTGAATATATGAAAATATTATTCAAATGAACAAGACTTAGAGTTAAGACAAACAAAAAGTTGGTTGTATGTATGTTTTATTTTAGTTCTTGGAAATGACATTTTTTCTTTTAGATAAAACATGAAACAAAGAAGTTCCCTGTACAATTCTAAAAATTCAAGCCACTGTTGGCCAAAACTTAGCTGTCTATTTACATGTATAGATATATTGTATATCTACATACATGTATATAGATATATACATGTATATCTATGTATATCTATATTGTGTATTACAATATAGATTATTGTAAAGACAAATTATTCAAGTCTAAATCAACTATGTTAATTTTCTCTTGCCATAGGAAAAGTATTATCTAGTTCTGATAAAAGTGCCCCAAAATATTACCATGTAGAATCAAGAATTTTATTCAGATTTGAAATTACATATCATGATTATTCTGAGAGAACATTTAGAATTATCATAAGCAAATGAATAATTTAAAATGTTAAATACTATATCTTAAAATTATCTTTTTATTACCTATTTTGAATAATTATGCAATCTTTTCTTAAAGGATTTCAAAACTTGACCAATGAGGATTAGACTGCATTACAAAAGGAATCAAAAACTGAAGTGATGTTTCTTCATGTGGCCCAAATTTACAGTCCGAAACAATCACCCTCTCAAAATAAAAATGGCTTTCTTTCTAACTTTAATGTTAATAGTTACTATTAAATTTATCAACAAATTGTATATCATTGATCTACTTTTTCTTATGACATTTTTATTTTACCAGTTAGTGTAGGAATATGTACTTCATAATAGCTGTTTATAAATAGTTTTCTAATACATTGGTCTAGCATTTGCTTTTCTTTAAAAAAAAAAAGCCATTCTTTATTATATAGCATCATGGAAAACACATTTTTGGACGGTCTTGTATAAAATCTCTCTATAAACTATGAACTATTAATCAAGCTTCATTAGAAGTGTCAGTAATAAAAATTATAAGTCTATCATTTGTTGGGAACTTTCCCATCTAACAGCTATGCTGGACTCTGTAAAAGATTGAACTTACTAACCTGTATAAAGTTTAGAAAAAATTGGACTTCATATTTTTTCTTTTTGCTAGGTACTGTGAGAATATCAAACTATTCAGATCATACACAGAATTGTCACAATCAGAGTGGTGATAGGAGTGTTATTTATTCTATGGACAAATTTTGTAATGAAGACTGTCCTACTACTCTAACTGGTAATATTACATACAATATAAAATATTATATTGGATGGAAAAATTTGGTTGGATATGTTTTATTTTCTTATACTACTCTAAGATAAAATGATAATTGCAATATGTTTCATTCTGCACTATGTTCTGATGAAAAATATTTTGATATTACATTTTTTAGGTGTTGCTGAAGAATTTACTACTGCACTGTTTTACTTCTACAGAAGAATGAGTGAACTTAATATTACTAACACTGAATATGCTCTATTTGCAGCAACAACGGTGCTTTTTTCAGGTAAAAACCATTCAGCCATAACAATATGGATCGAATGTGGCAATGAAATCATGAAGTTTGTGGTTATTTAATTATTCTTTGAAGCCAAATGTACCAATTTTGTTTGATAACAATTTCCTTCTCTATGAGAGTATTCCTTCAAGTTTATGAACATGCTGTGATTTCTTGCATCCTAAAGAATGCCTTCTGGACCTTACATCCCCTGTCATCTACTCTCCCATTTCTCTGTTCCATTGTACAGAAAAATATTTCTTTAAGGAGTTGTGTATACTCTTGTCTCCATTTCTCTCCTTTCGTTAACTCCTAAACACTCTACAGTCAGATTTTTCCCCCTCTTCGCAACACCACCATAACTTGTCAATATCTTAAGGATCTTCTCATTGCTGATCTAGTTGTCAATTCTTAGCCCTCATCTCACTGGAGTCATCAGCTATATTTGATAGAACAGATCACATCCTTTCTCCTTAGAACACTTTTATCACGTGGCTTCAGTTGATCACTTCCTCCTTCTTGACAGGAATTTTTTTTCACTTGATTTACAGAACCCCACACTCTCTTAATTTTTCTCTTTAGTAGCTGTTCTTTCTGTCTTCTTTGTTAATTTCTCCTTATCTCCCACAATGACACATATTATAGTGTCCCAGGTCTCAGTTCTCTTTCTTCTACATCACTTTGTAATTTCATCCTATCTCATGGCTTTAAAGGTCATGTATGTTTATACTGACCACTCCCAAATTTATATACCAACCTGGAATGCTCCCCCAATCGCCATTAAATAGCCTACTTAAGATTTCAATTTGTATGTCTAGTAGGCATATCAAATTTAACATGCTTGAAGGTAAATTCCTAATCTCCCTCCATTCTCCTATATTTTTCTTCCTTCTCTGCTAAGTGGTATCTCTACTCTTCAAGTTGCATAAGCAAAAATTATTTAAGTTATCCTTAACTTCTTTCTTTCTCTTATACCCATATACAACAAATCCTTTTGGCTCCACCCTCAAAATGTATCCAGAACTTGACCACTTCTTACTGTCTCTATCTCTACCACCATAATCTAAACTGTTCTCCTAACTGGCTTTCCTCTTTCTACCTTTGCCTCTGTACAGTCTATTCTCTGAATAATAGCCAGAGTAATTCTTTGAAAATTTGTCAGATCATGTCATTTCTCTGCTTATAACCCTTCAGTAACTTCCTATGTTACACAGTTTAAAGCCAAAGTTCTTTCCATCATCGTCTACTACTATTCCTTTTGCTTATTCCACCCCAGCCACAATACTTTTGATACAAATGTTCCCTGAAAATTTCAAGCAGGCTCCTGCTACAGGTTCTACTGTACTTGGTAAGTCTTTTGGCTGGAAAGCTCTTTTCCTAGATACCCAAATGACCCCCTCCTTTATCATCTTGGATCTCTGCTAAATGCCTTTTTATCTCTGATTAGTTTTTTAAAAATAGCTACCAGCCCGCCACTCTAAATTCTTATTCCCTTCCCTATTTATTTTTCTCTATAACACATCACTCTGTTATATTTTTATTTTTACTTTTAAAAACGTGTATATGTCTCTTTCCTCCTCTACTTACTTCAGACCCAGAATATAAGCTAAATGAGGTGAGGAAATTTTGTCTGTTATGTTCACTGCTGTATTTCTAGCACAATGACTGGAGAAATGAATGCTGCCTAACCATTAAGAAATTTTTGGTTGGCTCTTATATTTTATAGCTAGGTACTTAAGAAGCTTTGCCTTTTACTTACTGTTTATCTTGGGAAAATTACTTAATCTTCTTAAGTTACAAATAGGACCTTGGTTGCTCTTATCTTATTACAACTACTTACTGACTCTTCCTATGTGTCTTTGTGGAAATTACTTAATTCTCTAAGTTTCAAAAAGCTCATCTGAAAAATGGTGGCAATAATAGAACTTACCTAATAGAGTATTGTGAAGATTTAATAAAATAATGCACCAAGGCAAGTTACTTAGCATGATATGTGGCATATATTAAGGGTTCAGTAAATATTTGTTTTTATTATTTAAAAATACACTGTTTTAAATGAGTTCATTATCTTCTATCACTTTCCAATATACATTAAGATAAATATGATGATGTTTTTCCGATCGTCCATGCCTTAAAAATAAGCAACATGTGGAAAATCTTCAAGAACCCATTTTACAAATTTTGTATAAATATTCAAAAATTTACCATCCAGAAGACCTACAGCATTTTGCTTGTCTCATAGGGAAGCTTACTGAACTGAGAACTCTGAATCACAACCTCTCAGAAATGCTTAGCACTTGGAAAACAAACGACCCTCAATTGACTATTCTCTGAAAAATGGCATTTGTATTTACTTACATTGCTAATATTTTAGAATGTTGTGGTTTCTCTTAAACTTCCTAAATCTGAATTGTTTATTCTATTAGCATAAGATGACTGATTTGGAAAACATGAACAGGATTGCTATGTTACCAGTATATCACCATAAAACGAACATTATGAGGGCTCATTAAATTTTGTGGAATACAGAACTATCACTAGAGGGATATCTAGGATTATTTTCAAGATTGGACTCAAACTTTCAAAAGGAATCACAGAATTATCACCTAAAGAAACGTCACTGTTTTCATTTAGCAGAAAATTGAATAAAAATATATAGATTATTTATAGACATGAGAAAGGCTAGCCAGTGGACATGGTTGTAATCAGAATAAGGCATATAGACTCAATTTCCTTAACATGTAAAATGAAGAAGTTAAACTGATTATCCTTTCCAATTCAAAAATTTTATAATTTTGGCAGAAACTATTGTGTCTGAGAAATTAGATTTATGCAAAACAAAATGAGTTATTTAAAAATATTGCTAAAGTTCTTTGAAAAAGCATCAATTATATTATGATACCTGGAGAAAGATAGAAAACAAAGTCAATACGTTTATTCAGAAGAGAACTCATTTCTTATTTCTCAAACCTGGGTACTTAGCACCATGATAATGATATAGTTAGTTACTCAAGCCTGAAACCAGGCAGTCATCTAAGACTTCTTTCTTTCACTTCTCACTGTTAAGAAGTTATCAGATTCTATTAATTTTTATTCCTAAATATCTTTTGCATTTGACACCTCCTCTTCAACTCCACTGCCACTGTCGTTGCTCAGGTCTCCCTACTCCAGTCTCATGAGCCCAACCATTCTTCATACTACAAATTTTCTCCTGAACCTGATCATGCTCAAAATTCTTCAAGACCCCCTTCCATAAAGTCTAAAATCCAAATGCCTTTGGAAGGGCTTCATATCTACTCTTGAAATCTCTAGTGTCATCTCTTGCCATTTTGCCCGCTTGATCCTCACACACCTACACCACACTTCTTGTACTCAGTTATACTAATCTGTCTCACAAATCCAGTGCCTTTGACTGCCTTTCCTCAGCCAATAATACTCTTTCCCCATTGACTATCTACCCAACACTGTTTTCTCTTTTATTCTTGTCTGAAACTGTAACAAGCATCTGTTCTGTGAAGCCTTTCCTGACTTTGGAAGCCACTTCAAACGCCACTTTCCCTGTGTCCTCACAACTTTTTGTAGAAACAACCCTTAAAGGATTACACGGTACTATAATTGTTTGCACATCTGTTTTCTTCCAACGATTGTGAGCTCTTGGAGGGTAGAAATGGATTTTTCTCTCTCAGCCTCAGTCTGTCATAGCGCTGACAGTTTTCGCAGCATTCTTTGACAATGGCAGAAGCTTAAAGAACGTCTACTCCAGGGAGAACTATAGAATTCGAGAAAGAATTGTTCCTAGCGACCAGGGAAATCTCGCGAGATGCAGGTCTTGGGAGCCAGGCCCGCCCACTCCGGGGACCGTTATTTAGCCGTTAACCGGCCGGTCGCTCCTCCCCACTCTTCCCACCGCCCAGATGGAGCGTTTCCCAGCTTCTCTGAGGTTCGGAGGCTGAAGCTCTTAGTTCTTTCTGCTGCCCTCATAGGCAGCAGGTAGCAGCTCGCGTGGGCGCCCAGCCCAGGGTGCCCCTTTAGTTCTTCAAAGGTAGGGGCAGGTGTCCCGAGTTCCTTTACTGAGGACGAGAGCTGGGGCAGTGTTGGGATATTTGCTCCTCAGAGCGGAGGCAGCCCGCCACCACCTTCTTTTCGCTAGTAGTCCAAGACTTTAAGACAGTGCCTCCTGGCCATCTGGTGGAATTTAACAGCGCTGGGGACGGGAATGGGCTTTCCTTTCAGGCTGTCCCTGTCATGTCTTCTTTAGGTTTCTCGCTCATCTCCCCCTGCGGCGTGGCGACGGGCGGTGGGGGGCGTAGTGGGAAAAACGCCGAGGCGTTTTGCCTTTGACCACCCCGCAGTAAGCCGCGCGGCAGGTGACATTGCGGGAAGGGTCGCACGGATCCCCTTATCTAGCCGCGTCGTATACAAACGTGAGCTTTTTGGAGTAAATAGTGTACTAATGAAACACTATGTACAACTTACCTCCTCTTGCCCCTTCCCCTCCCGGGCAATAGATATTTACAGCTGGAAGAGAGAAAATGGAAAAGCAAAAGCCTTTTAAACTGTTTGTACCACCAAGATTGAGCAGCAGTCAAGTATCGGCGGTGAAGCCTCAGACCTTAGGAGGAGGAGATTCTAGTTTCTTCAAGGTAAATTTCTGTGTGCCTATTCGTAACTTCACGTAAATGAGGCAAAGTGTACTTTCTTACTGGTGATATGTTGTAATTATTTCTTCTTAGTAAGTATGGTCTGATTTATCAAAGAATTTTTGAATAACATTGTGTTGAATGAATAATGAGCATTATTGTGCGAGAGCATCATTCATTTAAAGAAATAACTGCTGCTGTAGAACTCTGCATACATAGTAGGACCTACTTATTTTAATCCTCCTTCTTTCCTTAAATGATTGGCGGCAGCATGTAAGACTTATGCAATGAAATACTACAATATAGGTTAGGAAAAAATTAGGTATTTTTCCAAGGAAAATTAGGAATATTTGGACAAATGCCTACACATGGGCACTAATTAGTGTTGTGACTGAGCTTCAGATTTGGCTCTGAGCTTCTCGGTGCTCAGAATCAAGAGGGAAATTCATTTATGTAGTAGAGTTCTCAGTGGAAAGGAGGAATTATGCCAAGTTTCTCAGGTGAAAGAGAGCTTTTTAAAAGACTACCGAATTATTTAAAAAATTTGTCATTGGTACTTTGTGTTGGAGGAGGAATGATGCAATGAATAATTTTATACGCTATAGAAAATTTCTTATGGCTGCTGTAAGCAAGAATATGCTATTCCGTGAAATCAATTCTAGATTCTATTGAGAGAAGGATCATCATGGAATTGAGAAAAACTAATATTCTATACTACTAGTTAAAATTACTGATATTATTCTTGAATACCTACAAAGCCATGTATTGAATACTTACAATGCCAAAATTTACAGTTTAGCTTCATCTTACAAGTAAAAATAACCAAAAATTTTTGCTTTGTTTACGTAGCAAATGCATTTGATACTTTAAACACTATGTGCCCATTAAAGGATTTACAATTATAGTCACTTTAAGCAGATGTGTACTACTTATTTATATATTACACTGCTAGGTATCAGAGTGGTATGAAACAGCATATTTAAGAACTTCTTTGTGTTTCTAGAGTTTCAACAAATGTATTGAAGATGATTATGGCTTTCCATTTGCAATGACTACTCTCTCCAAAAATGTGGAAAACATTGATTCAGGTAGGAGCCTGGAAAAGCAATATATCAGCTCACTTAGAAGCATTTTATTATATAAGTTGCTAGTTATTAAAAAATAAAACAAATATTATTGATATGCTTGACATGAAAGCTAGATGCAGTACTTATTATAAAAAAATAAGATGTCATATTTAATACCAGTTGTCTTTTATCTTGCAGATCCTGTCTTGCAAAAAGTTAACTTTTTGCCCATGCTTGAACAGGTCAGTTAAGCGTGGAGTATATAAATATGTGCTTAGGTACTGCATTGCTTACTTGAAGGAAAAAAAACTCTTTAGTTGTTAGATTACTGTTCTTCTTTGTGTATTTAATTGCTAATATTTGGATGTTCTTATTAGAAATATTTTCTTAGTGGAAACATTTATTCTTTTTTTTTTTAGATTGGTAATTCTGACAGTTGTCGCTATCCAGTAGGACTAAAAGACTCTGGTTTTGAGGTAAGAAGATTTCCCATTCATATAAAATTTCTTGTAATTGGAGTATAATTTATTTATATATCTTTCTTTTGAAGCTTCAAAAGGATTAATATTTGGTTAATGTTTTAAAGTATGTCCTTTAACACATTGACTGCCACATGGAAAAAGTTTCCTTGGGGTCATCGTGTTTCTTTAAAAGAAAATGATCCTTTCTAATTTGTTACTTTTTATAGTTTTCTGTGTGTGAGTTATATGCAACACAATCCAATTTTTAGAATTAAATTGTTAATATTAATTGTAACAATAAGAACATCAACAAGTAAGATTTTCAAACCAACTCCAGGTTTTTGCTTCACAAGGCCCTGGCTCAAAAATAGCCTGAGTTAAGTACAACTCACATGGCAGTCAATTTGTTAAAACCTTTTTTTCTTTTAAAGTTGCTGAAACACTAGGCTTTTATATTTTCCTGGATTGTAAAATCATTCAGTTCTTTAGATGTAACTTAATTTTAAACCATAGAAATCAGGAGTAGAAGAGAGAGGTGGATACAATGTGTGAAAAGGCTGAAAATCAAGCCAGTATTTTATAAAATAATCCTTTAATAGATGAAATCGATTGGTTGCCTTGTTTATTGTATAAATAATTTATAGGATATGCTATATTTTTGATTTTAGTCATAAAAATTATTGCTATGAATGTATATACTCCCAAGGCATTCCAAATCCAATTTCTCTGGCTTCACTAGGTAACATATCTTCATTGCATTTAATGGATTGCTTTCCCTGATTTTTTTAAAAAACATCGTTTTATGTCCAATAATAACATATTGTGAATGTCACAATTTGTCTTGTCAGTCATGTAACACAGAGCCCCTGATGAACTGAAATAAGAAGGGACTCTCTCACACTGCTATCCACATATTTGTTTTCCTGGTGGTGACAAAACTGTAAATATCTACTTTCAGAATATAAAAAATTATTTGAAAAAGAAAAAAAATTGTTCCTATGGCATATAGATGTCTTTAAAATGAAGAGAAATTTAAAAAAAGAGAAATTCCATGCCCTATAAAATACTATATGTTTGTTGCTGTGATTATAGTATCACAGAATTAAAAACATGGTACCTATTGATATATTTTGGTAACAAAAAGCTATCAGCAAGCAGAAATCAGTGTGATTTAAAAAAATAAACTCTGGTATTTACAATATAATGTGGACAAAAAGGGCAGGAAATCCAAATAAAACCTCAGGCTTGATGCAAGTTATATCTAGTGTTCACTATTATTTTTCTTCTCATTATATTTTGAAGTTCATGTCCTTTAGTTAATCCTCACATTTTGTTTGTATAATCAAAATATTTCGAGACTATTATTAAGATTTGTAGTTTTCTTGTAGAGTGATTTATTTTAGCTTTTAGCGAGACAGATTCTTTCATTGACTAAAGTATTTCTAACTTCTTAAGTATATTTTGGAGCCATTTGATATAGCAAGCTATATATTGCCTTAGTAGTTTAAAAGAGTAATTGTAGCTTTTAGTATGCTACTAGGGCATAAATTGAGGAGTGATATGTCTCAACTTTTAGCATATGGATATTTTCAATACACAGGTATAGTTTGGTTATATTAAAATTTTGAACAATTAATTTTTGAAAACCTATTTTAATAGAATTCAGAGCCAATAAGCAGACTATATTCAAAACTATATAAGGAGGCTGAAAAGATCAAAAAATGGAAAGTGAGTGTAGAATCTGAACTGAAGCAGAAAGAAAATAAGTTGCAAGAAAATAGAAAGATAATTGAAGCACAGAGAAAAGCCATTCAAGAACTACAGGTATAATGGAATTTTGAATTGTTATATAGTATAGTAAATCTTGTTATAATACTGTTGAAAATAGAGTATTATTTTGGGATAAACTGGGTTATTGTGATACAGATTTTAAGGATAGTGCTCTTTTGAAGTTTCATTGATACTAGTTGAATTTTAGCTTTAGAAATGAGCATAGAGGACAAGTTGTACAAAACTTAAGCCAAATGATTAGAGAACTAATAAATTACTTTAGATAAATATTGATTTAATAATTTAATAATTCTAATTTATTAGTTTTATTTCCTATTATTGATGATTTGTTTCATACATATGTCTTTTTTATTTTTAAATATATTCATTTATTTATTATTAATTTTTTTAGAGATAGAGTCTTGCTCTGTTACCCAAGTTGGTGTGCAGTGGTGCAGTCATAGCTCACCATAACCTTGAACTGCTGGGCTCAAGTGATCCTCTTGCCTTAGCTTCCTGAGCAGCTGGACATGTGCCACCATGCCCAGCTAAATGTCTTTTATTATATTAGAATATATTTATAGATAAAATTTTAAATTTAAAACTGTGGCTTTGATTTTATAGCATAAAGTGAAAATAATGTTGAGAAAATGCAACATTGGGTTAGGACAGAGAAAACATTACTTCAAAATGTTTATATTGTGTTAAAATATTGTTGAGTATTTTTTGGAGATGACTCAGCAAACTTTATTTTAGATTGATGAGCTGAGACCCATATTTTTATGGGAAATCCATAAGCTATGATAAAAAAGTTCCTTTTGTGTGGAAAGAAAATAATTCTTATAGACTACTTAAGTATGTTTCAAAGAAGTACTGCTTAATGATTATACTCATGTTTATTTTGCTAAGCAAAATATAGTGAACTGTTCTTCTGTTTTGTAAATTAGTTTGGAAATGAAAAAGTAAGTTTGAAATTAGAAGAAGGAATTCAAGAAAATAAAGATTTAATAAAAGAGTAAGTAATAATTTAATGAATTTCTTCTTCCAAATTTATTTTTATTCCAAATTTAATTATAAAAATAATTTTCAAAAATTTATTGAGCGCTTTCTGTGTGTTATATAATATTAATTTATAAGTGGAATTCTACTTAATTGCTGTAGAAAAAGGAAGATATTACCATTCTGCATTCTTGTATTTGGTAAACTGTGGTCATGGATTAGTAACTTTTCACTTTTTAAAATGTCAGGCATCACAAAGAGCCATTCCTTTGTGTTGAAAAAGATGCCTGATAATCCTGTATCTACAACTGCCTATGTATATTGTCTTTCTGTTTCACTATGCCTTAGGTGCAGCATTTATAAAATAGGGTTCAACTTAGTTTCGAGCTAATTCTCACTTCTCACTCTCAAATTCCTATTTTTGTCAGCATAACAATTCATTTCAGAAAAATTGTAAGTTAGAAAATTAAATCTAACTGCTGTATGTATTAGTAACTTCAACCAGACAGCTAGAGGTCTTATTAGTCACATAATGAAAGCCTAGTCAGAAAGTCACCTTATTTTATGTTTTAAAGGTTAGACATCTAGAACATTTCTGGGGTAATTAGTAAACGAAAGACCCAATCCGTTCTTCTCATTGTTTTTTCTTAGGCAATTCTGGACCTTTTTACTGAAAGGTTATTGATAGCAACTTGGTTAGAAACTTGTTAAAGAGCTGTCACTTTTACTTTTAAACGGAGGCAGCTACTAAATCATCTTTGCTAGTAG
This sequence comes from Mirza zaza, assembly GCA_008750895.1. NCBI lineage: Eukaryota > Metazoa > Chordata > Mammalia > Primates > Cheirogaleidae > Mirza > Mirza zaza. Next base: position 22,816 of record VSMD01105732.1, read on the forward strand.
TACAATGAACCCATTTATTCTTTATATGGTAATTTATGAGTGATACATGATATATATCAAATATTATATTTAAAAACTTCTTTAAAAATTGTAATGATATGTTTTAAAACTTTTACATATGATTTTGCTTTGAGATCAGATTTTACACTTCGGCAAACTTCTTCCTTTGTTTCAGGAATAATGCTACAAGGCATTTGTGTAACCTACTCAAAGAAACCTGTGGTAGATCTGCAGAAAAGACAAAGAAATGTAAGTATCTTTCTTGTTTTATGTGATTTTTATCAACATATTTTAATGGTAGAGGTGGAGAGGAGAAGAAATTCTTTTCACTTTATGGAACCACTTTTGATTTGAACAAGTTATATGTGTCTCAGACTTTTTTTTTATTTTTTAATGTTAGTAGTAACTAGAGTGTCAGTTCTTTGAGTTTTGAGATTTTTGAAGGCTCAAAACTTTTTGAAAGGTAAAATATTTCAAAAGGTATATACTTGATATTTATAGTTAATTCCCATTTCATTTAAAGTATGATTTTGAGACTAACCTATTTATGTCTGGAACAACCAGAAAATTGAATCAATAATAATATAGAGCCATGTTCATAATAGAAAATACTGGTAGAAGGCTTTGCTGAAGCCATAGTGCTTAGGAACAGTGATGCATTATTATTATTTATTTCTAATCTAGATAAAATTGTCAAATTTCTCTTAAATAAACATTCTTTTAAAATATTCTAATAAGGCTGTGGTGTGTATATGAAAGAGCAATTTTTAAAATTTTATGCATGTTTTGATATTTTAATTAAAAAGTAGAATTTTTTTCATTTTGCTGAAAACCAAAAATATCTGATTATCAAAAATAATAGTCTTTATCTTTGTCATTTATTTGACACTGGCTCTACTTTGATTTTGCAAAGAATGCGTTGGGAAATAGTATTTACCTGCTTTTTCAGATTATTCTCTGTTTTTCCTAGCTACAAGTTTTAAGCTTACTGCTTAACAGCTTGGGCTTAAAAATTAGACAGCGTGTGCTCAAATTCAGACCTTTGGTTTCTGCTTGCTTGAGCTTGAATAATTTGAATAAATTATGTAGTCTCTCTGATTCATTCTGTTTATTAAATAAAAGGCCTCTTAGTACTGTTCTGAGAATTAGATTAGTTGATAAATATAAAATGCTTAGAACAGTACGAGTTCTCAATAAATGTTACCTATTTTATTATTATTAATATTATTATTGTTATTTCTAACATGCACTCTTGCTAGTTTTTTTAATTCTTGGTCCCTGCTTATAGTACTTTGCTTTTTTTTTTTTTTTTTTTCTTTTTGAGACTACATATATGTTTCAGAATGTACTATACCACTACCAGCTCCTTCACTACATCCTGTCTATTCAACTTTCAAAATTAACTTTTCTTGATTAACTTTCAAGATTAACTTCTTTATAGAAGGTGGTGAAAAGTACAGGGATGCGGGTAGAGGGATAGTACATTACCTGTCTTGCAGAAAGTAACGTGGACTAGAGAGACAGGTCTGCTACTTTTTTCCTCAATTTATTTTTTAGCTAAGTTAGAGATCAGATGGTGGGGGAGGCTTGAAGAATCTTCTAAACATATTTTAGGTGATCTCTTAAATGAACTAAAGGTGTTGGGGGGTATGTCTTGATGTGACATGTAGATAGTTTTTTAAAAAAAAATCTTAATACTTGCTTTATTATTAGTATAGACTTTCCAGATTCTTGCTTTAAGTTGTTGACCAATCTTTTTGTTATTGTGATTTTTCTCTTTCTTTTATTTATTCATTCATATAACACTTTTTAAAATGCTTAGTATGTGTTATGAAATGTTCTAGATGCTAAGGAAAAACAGCAGTGAACAAAGTCTCTGCTTTTATGCAGTATACATTCTAGTGGGGTGATATAAATCATGAATAAGTAAATAACTCTATATTAGATGATGACTGCTTAAGGAGAATATTTTGGGATAGGGTGGTTGGGGAAGTTTTTTCTGATTAAGTGACATTTGAGTAGAGACCTGATTAAGTGACATTTGAGTAGAGACCTGAATAAAGTAAGGGAGTGAGCCGGGTAGCTATTTTGAGAAAGAATATTTCCAACAGAGGAAACGAATGCAAAGTCCCTGGGATGTTACTCTTCTGTATCTTCTATATTTCTTATTCTCTATGTATTTTTCATCTTTTTTCTCATTGTGCTCTTCAGGATGATTTCTTCTGGCCTCTCTTCCAATTCATTTGTATTTTCTATTTAGCTAATTCTTGTCTGTTATAAAAATTTTCAATTGATGCCTTAATTTCTGTAATTGTGTTTTCTGGTTGAGTATTAGCTGGTTCTTTAAAAATCTGTGGCATCATTTAGAGTTTTAAGTTCCTTGCTGAAATTTTAAAGCTCAATTTTTTATTTCTGTGAACATAGTAAATGTAGTTGTAGTATAGTTTGTGTCAGGGTTTCCTTTTTGCTGCTCATATTCCTGTTATGGTTTTGCTGAAGACTTACACTTGGGTTAATGCCAGGAGACAAAGTAGGAAAAAATTAAACTAGAAACTCACCTTCACCTGAATTACTACTTCAAGTTTTTACTCGTCTTCCTGAGTTTGCCTGCTTTTGCTTACTTTTTTGAGTCCTCAAGGAGTTGCATTTTGTATTTTGTTCAGAGGTTTTAGTTGTAACCAATGGAATAGATAGTCTGTAGTGGAGTTACTCTATTTTGGGTAGCACTGGAAAATGGTTTTGGATTTTGAGTTTAATCCTCAACCTATTCTAGGCCTGGTGAACCATTATTATAATTTTATATATTTGATTCTTTTAATAATTAGAAAAGATTTCCTTCAGGTTGTCTTCATCAGGAAGGTTGGTTTGAATCTCTTATCCATTAACAGAGAACAAAGTCCTTGATGCCTTTCCAAAATGTAGATTAAATCATGCCACTGTCTAATTCCTTCAATGGCTTTCCATAATTTTCTAGGTAGCTTGCTATTTGCCATTCCCCTCTACCTTGCAAATTTCCTCCACATGTCTCACACACACAAGCTTATGGAAGACTACTTTCAAAACCCTAAACATATTATGTTTCTGTGCCTTTACATATATTGTTCCTTTTATTGGCTGATTCTCCTTTCTTCATCTTCTAAATTCCTATTTGTCCTTCAAAACTCAGAAAAAATATTACCATCCTTGGGAAGTATTCCTAATCTTGCAGTCTAATTTAGATGCTCCTCTTCTTTCACTTAGTACTTTGAGCATATCTCTATCATGTATTTATTAATTCCTCCAAAAATATTTATTGAGTGCCTACTTATATGCTAGACATCTCACTGTAAGCTTAAGGGCAAAAGATCATGTCTTATGTGATTCAGTATATTCAACACTTATCACAGTGTCTATGAAGATGGTAGGCAATAAATAAATAAATACACTAGTGAATAAACAAAAATAAATCTGATCTTAGATATCCTTTAACAAAAAAACCTTTATGGCTATCTGTTGCACAGATAATTATATTGAGATTCTTTAGCCTGCTATTCAGAGTACTGCATAGACTTTTTTCTAGCTTTACCCTGTAACCTACTTTATTTTTATTATTTTATTATTTTATTTTATTAAATTTTTTTGTTTTAAAAAATAATATATATATATATATATATTTTTTTTTTTTTTTTTTTTTTTTTTTTTTGAGACAGAGTTTTACTTTGTTGCCCAGGCTAGAGTGAGTGCTGTAGCATCAGCCTAGCTCACAGCAACCTCAATCTCCTGGGCTCAAGCAATCCTACTGCCTCAGCCTCCTGAGTAGCTGGGACTATAGGCATGCGCCACCATGCCCGGCTAATATTTTCTATATATATTAGTTGTCCAATTAATTTCTTTCTATTTTTAGCAGAGACGGGGTCTCGCTCTTGCTCAGGCTGGTTTCGAACTCCTGACCTCGAGCAATCTGCCTGCCTCGGCCTCCCAGAGTGCTAGGATTACAGGTGTGAGCCACTGCGCCCAGCCTATTTTTTTAAATATATCTTAATTTTCTTCTTTTCTTTTTTTGACTCACTGTATAGAGTTAATGTAACTTACTTGAGAACTGGAAAGGACCTTAAAAATTTTGTAGTCCACTTATATTTCTATTGCTTTACTTTCTTTTATAGCATTTCTACTAAATGGTAATCTCTCCTATGCTTGAATATAGTATTTAATAAAGGGATTTGTTCTGTGAAGTTTGGATTTGGTCGAGGGGCCATTCTTGGGGATCTGGAGGGCCACATGTGGCCTTCAGGCTGCAGATTCCCCACCCCTTGGTGGTTTCTCTCTTCTTATCATAATTATTCTTTTTATGACATACAGAGAAGGTCTAAGCCATGTTTTTAAAAATAATTTATCTTTTTTTTTATTGAGACAGAGTCTTAGTTGCCCTGGCTAGAGTGCTGTGGCGTCAACCTAGCTCATAGCAACCTCTAACTCCTGGGCTCAAGCAATCCTTCTGCCCCAGCCTCCCGAGTAGCTGGGACTACAGGCATGCGCCACCATGCCTGACTAATTTTTTCTATATATTTTTAGTTGGTCAATTAATTTCTTTCTATTTATAGTAGAGATGGGGTCTCACTCTTGCTCAGGCTGGTTTTGAACTCCTGACCTTGAGCGATCCTCCTGCCTTGGCCTCCCAGAGTGATAGGATTACAGGCGTGAACCACCGTGCCCAGCCTAAAAAGAATTTATCTTTTAAGAGCAGTTTTGGGTTCACAGCAATATCCAGAGGATAGTATAGAGGTTTCCCTAATACTCTCTGCTCCACACATGCATAACTTTTCCCCTATTGTCAACATCCCTCACCAGAGTGATACATTTGTTACAATTGATGAGCCTAGATGGACACATCATAATCACCCAAAGTCCATAGTTTATATTAGGGTTCATTCTTGGTGTCATACATTCTATGGGTGTGGAAAAATATATCCACTGTTATCTTTTTTTTTTTTTTGAGACAGAGTCTCACTTTGTTGTCCAGGCTAGAGTGAGTGCCGTGGCATCAGCCTAGCTCACAGCAACCTCAAACTCCTGGGCTCAAGCAGTCCTCCTGCCTCAGCCTCCCGAGTAGCTGGGACTACAGGCATGTGCCACCATGTCTGGCTAATTTTTTCTATATATATTAGTTGGCCAATTAACTTCTTTCTATTTATAGTAGAGACGGGGTCTCGCTCTTGCCCAGGCTGGTTTCAAACTCCTGACCTTGAGCAATCCGCCCTCCTCAGCCTCCCAGAGTGCTAGGATTACAGGCATGAGCCACGGCGCCCGGCCCACCATTATCTTAATAGTATAATACAGAGTAGTTTCATTACTCTAAAAATCTTCTGTGCTTTAACTATTCACCCTTTACTCCACCCCTGGCAACCACTGATCTTTTTACTGTCTCCATAATTTTGCCTTTTCCAGAATGTCATGTAGTTGAAATTATATACAATGTAGCCTTTGCATATTTGCTTCTTTCATTTAAGCAATATGCATTTGAGGTTTCACCATGTCTTATGACTTGATAGCTCATTTTTATTTTTAGTGCTAAATAATATTCCATTCTTTGCATGTACCATAGATTACTTATTCATTCACCTACTGAAGGACATCTTGGTTTATTCCAAGTTTTGGCAATTACTAATAAAGATGCTATAAATACCCATGTGCAGGTTTTTGTATGGACATAACTTTTAAACTCCCTTGGATATATAAAGAAGCATGATTGCTGGATTGTGTGGTAAAATATTTTTAGTTTTATAAGAAACTGCCAAACTGTCTTCCAAAGTGGCTGTACCATTTTGCATTTTCATAAGCAATGAATGAAAGTTCCTGTTGTTCCATGCCCTCACCAGCATTAGGTGTTTTCAATGTTCTAGATTTGGCCATTCTAATAGATATAGTATCTCATTGTTGTTTTAAATTGCGTTTTCCTGATGACATATGATGGGGAGCATCTTTTCGTATTATTACTTGCCATCTGTATGTCTTTGGTAAGGTGTCTGTTAAGGTCTTTGGCCCATTTTTTAATCAGGCTGTTTTATTATCATTGAGTTTTTAAGAGTTTCTTGTATATTATAGACAATAGTTCTTTATCAGATATGTGTTGCAGATATTTTCTCCCAGTCTGTGGCTTGTATTCTCATTCTCTTGACATTGTCTTTTGCAGAGCAGTTTTTACTTTTAATGAAGTCCAGCTTATCCATTATTTCTTTTTATGGGTCATATCTTTGGGATTGTATCTAAAAAGTCATCGTAATACCCAAAGTCATCTAGGTTTTCTCCTATGTTACCATCTAGGAGTTTTAGAGTTTGTGTTTTACATTTAGGTCTGTGATCCATTTTGAGTTAATTTTTCTGAAGGGTGTAGGTCTGTGTCTAGATTCTTTTTTTTTTTTTGCATGTGGATTTTCACTGGTTTCAGCATTATTTGTTGTAAAGATTATCATTTCTCCATTGTATTGTCATTTCTCCTTTGTCAAAGACCAGTTGATTCATTTTTATAGATTTATAGTAAGTCTTGAAGTTGAGTAGTGTCAGTCTTCCAACTCTGTTCTTTTCCTTTAATATTGTGTTGGCTATTCTGGATATTTTCCCTCTCCATATAAACTTTAGAATTAGTTTGTAGATATCCATAAGATAACTTGCTGAGATTTTGATTGGAATTGTATTGAATCTCTAGATCAAGTTGAGAAGAACTGACATCTTGACAATATGAAGTCTTCCTATCCAGGAACATAGGATATCTCTCTTTTGATTTAATTATTCTTTGATTTCTTTCAGAGTTTTGGAGTTTTCTTCATACAGATTTTGTACATATTTTGTACCTAAGTATTTCATTTTTTTGTAGACTAATATAAATGGTGTTGTGTTTTAATTTCAAATTCCACTTGTTCATTGCTGGTATATAGAAAAATGATTGACTTTTGTATATTAACCTTGTATCTTGCAACAATGTTATAACTGCTTATTAGTTCCAGAAAGTTTTTTGTTTATTCTTTTAGATTTTCTAAGTAGACAATCATGTCATTTTGAATAAAGACAGTTTTATTTTTTCCTTCCTTATATGTATCCGTTTTATTTTATTTTCCTTTATTGCATTAACTAACACTTTCCTTATAATATGGAAAAGAAATGGTGAGAAGGAACATCCTTGTCCTGTTCCTGATCTCAATAAAAAAGCTTCTAATTTCTCATCATTAAGTATGATGTTCATTATTAGGTGTTTTGTAGATTTTTTTTTTGCCAGATTGAGGAAATTGAATGGGTGTTTGATTCTGTCAGATGCTTTTTCTGTAGTTATTGATATGATTATATAATTTTTTTAGCTTGTTGATATGATGGATTTCAACAATTGATTTAAAATATTGAACCAGCCTTGCATACCTGGGATAAATCCCACTTGGTTGTGGTATATAATTCTTTTTTACATTGTCAGATTTGATTTGGTAATATTTTGTTGAGGAGTTTTGCATCCTGTTTCATGAGGGATATTGGTCTGTAGTTTTCTTTTAATGTCTTTGTCTATTTTTGAAATTAGGGTACTGTTGGCCTCATAGACTAAGTTTGAAAATATTCTCTCTGCTTTTATCTTCTGAAAGAGATTGTAAAGAATTGGCCTAACTTCTTCCTTAAATGCTGGTAGAATTCACATGGGGAACCCATTGTGTCTGGTGCTTTCTGTGTTGGAAGGTTATTAGTTATTGATTACATTTCTTTAATAGACATGGGCTTATTCAGATTGTCTGTTTTTAATTTCGTGAGTTTTGGCAGTCATATCTTCTGGCACTTGGTCCATTTCATATTGGTTATCAAATTTGTGGGCATAGAGTTTTCATAATATTCCTTTATTATCCTTGATATCTGTGGGATCTGTAGTGATGTCTCCTCTTTCATTTCTGTATTAGTAATTTGAGTCCTCTCTCTTTTTTCTTAGCCTCACTAGAGGCTTAATGATTTTATTGATCTTTTCAAAGTACCAGCTTTTGGTTTCACTGTTTTTTTGGTATTGATTTTATCTTTTCAATTTCATTGATTTTTTGCTCTAATTTTTATTATTTCTTTTCTTCTGCTTCCTTTGGACTTAATTTGCTCTTCTTTTTCTAGTTGCCTAAGGTGGAAACTTAGATGATTGATTTTATATCTTCTTTTCTAATATATGCATTCAATGCTATGAATTGCCCACTTCATAGCTTCTACCGTATTCCACAAATTTTATAAGCCTTGTTTTCATTTTCATTTAGTTCAAAATATTTTTCAGTTTCTCCTGAGATTTCTTCTATGACCCATGTGTTATGTAGAAGTGTAGTCTTTAATCTCTATGTATTTTGGGATTTTCCAGCTATCTTTCTGTTAGTGATTTCTAAAATCAATTAATTTAATCAATTTAATTTCTAGAATTAAATCTGCTATTGATTTAATTCCATTGTGGTCTGAGAGGAGACAATGTATAATTTCTAATCTTTTAAATTTATAAAGGTGTGTTTTATGGCCCCGAATGTGATCTATCTTGGTGAATGTTCCATGTGAGCTTGAGAAAAAGGTATATTTTGCCATTATTGGGTTAAGCAGTCTATAGATGTCCAGGTGATTAATAGTATTGTTGAATTCAGCTACATGTTGAGCATCTCTAATCCCCAAATCGAAAATGCTCTAAAATTCAAAACTTTTTAAACACTGAAATTATGCTAAAAAATGCTCCTTGCAGCATTCAGATTTTAGATTTTTAGATTAGGGATTCTCAACTGGTAAGCATAATGCAAATGTTCCAACATCTGAAAAAATTTAAAATCTGAAACACTCTGGTTCCAAGCATTTTGGATAAGGAATACTCAACCCATATGTCTTCCTGATTTTCTGCCTGCTAAATCTGTCCATTTCTAACAGAGGGATGTTGAAGTCTCCAACTATACTAGTGGATTCATTTATTTTTTCTTGCAGTTCTATCAGTTTTCCCTTCATGTATTTTGACACTGTGTTGTTAGGAACATACACATTAAAAATTGTTATGCCTTCTTAGAGAATAGACCCATTTATCATTTTGTAATGGCCCTCTTTACACCTGATACATTTTCTTCTTCTGAATCTGCTCTGCCTGAAATTAAGATAGCTACTCCTGCTTTTTTTTTTGATAAGTGTGAATATGGAATATCTTTCTCCATTTAATTTTAATCTAGATGTGTTTTTATATTTAAAGTGGGTTTCTCATAGGCAGTGTATAGTTTAGTCTTGTTTTTTGATCCACTCAGTCTGTTTATTAATTGGTCATTTAGACCATTGTCATTCAAAGTGATTATTAACATAGTTGGATTATCTACCTACCATATTTACTACCATTTTCTATTTGTTTTGCTCTTTGTTCTTCTTTTTGTCTTGTATTCTTTTTCTGCCATTTGTAGTTTTAATTGAGCATTTTATATGATTCCATTTTTTCTCTTAGCATATTAGTCATGCTTTTTTGTTTTTTTCCCAGGGGTTTCCTAGAGCTTGCAATTTACATTTACAACTAATCCATGTCCACTTTCAAATAACACTATACTGCTTCATGGTTAGTATAAGTACTTATAATAACAAATAATCCTAATTCTTCCTCCTGTCTTGTGTATCATTGGTGTCATGCACTTGTACATAGGGGGTGCATAAGCATACATAATCTAATACATTGTTGCTATTAACAAACTGTTATATGTTAGATCAATTAAGAATAAGAAAAAATAAAAGTTTTTATTTTACCTTCAGTTATTCTTTGATGTCTTCTTTCCTTTATGTACATATAAACTTCTTATCTATATCATTTTCCTCCTCTCTAAAGAACTTCTTTTAACATTTTTTGGAAGGTAGATCTACTGGCAACAAATTCTTTCAATTTTTGTCAGAGAAAGTCTTTATTTCTCCTTCACTTTTAAAGGATAGTTTCTCAGGGTACAGAATTCTATGTTGTTCGGTTTTTCCTTTTAATACTTCATATATTTTACTCCATTTTCTTCTTGCTTGCATGGTTTCTAAGGAGAATTGGGATGTAATTTTTATTTTGCTCCTCTATAGGTAAGGTGTTTTTTCCCCTTCTTTATCATTGATTTTCTATAGTTTGAATATGATATGCCTAGGTGTAGGGGGTTTATTCTTTTTTTTTTTTTTTAATCTATCCTGCTTTCTGTTTTGTGAGCTTCCTGAATCTGTGATTTGGTGTCTGACATTAAATTGGAGGAAATTCTCAGTCATTATTGTTACAAATATTTCTTCTGTTCCTTTCTCTCTTTCCTCTCTTCCTGGTATTCCTGTTACACATTCATTACACTTTTTGTAGCTGTTGTACAGTTCTTGGATATTCTGTTCTATTTTGTTCCAGTCTTTCTCTTTGCTTTTCAGTTTTGGAGGTTTCTATTGAAGTATCTTTAAGCTCAGAGATTCTTTCTTCAGTACTGTCTAGTCTACTAATAAGCTCTTCATTTCTGTTACAGTGTTTTTGATCTGTAACATTTTGTTTTGGTTCATTCTTAGAATTTCTATCTCCTTCCTTAAATTGCTTATCTATTCTTGTGTGATGTCTGCTTTATCCACTAGAGCCCTTATTGTAGTAATCATAGTTGTTTTAAATTCCTGATCTGGTAATTCCAACATCCCTACCCTATCTGAATCTGGTTTTGATGTTTGCTTTGTCTTGTGGAACTATATGTTTTAGTATGCTCGTAATTTTTTCTTGATACCTGGATGTGATATACTGGGCAAAGGAATTGCTGTAAATAGACTTTTAGTAATGTGGTGGTGAGGTGTAGGGGGAGGGGAAGTGTTCTATAGACCTATGATCAGGTCTCAGTTTGTTAGCAAATCTTTGCCTCCAGACTATGAACTTCTTAAGTCCCCTACCCGTCCGTTCCTTAGGTGGGAGAGGGTTGCTAGAGTGGGCTGGAGCTGGGTATTTCCCTTTTTCCATGTGTAAGACTAGAATGGGGATGGAGTTGGATATTTTCCTTCTTCCACATGGAAGGCCAGAGCTGTTTGGAATTGGTTATTTTCTTTCCCCCAGGTCAGTTAGGCTCTGATAAACCCCAGCCAGTATGCTCTGGTTAAATAGTTTCTCCTGAGGACAAACCTTGTTAAGAAGACCAGGGTGCTGTAAGCATGAGGAGATATTTTTCCTATGTTCACTGTGAGAACTTGTTAGAGCTTCAGGAGGTAAAACTCTAAAAGAGTGTAGGGTCCCCCTGATGACAGGGTCCTCCTAGAGTTTTTAATCTCTCAGATTTGTTCACACTGAATTTCCAGCAATCCACTAATTATAATTCAGGTTATCTTTCTCTGGCTCTGGTTCCCATAAAGTTTTCTGCTTGTAGGTTTCTGCCTTGGTAAGTTATGATTCTTTCTGTGTTTGCCTACCACTCCAATTTTGGGGTAGTGATTTGACCTATGACCTCACTTCTCTTAGGGTTCTGAGAATTGTTGATTTTTCAGTTTATTCAGCTTTTTACTTGTTATTAGGTTAGAGTGGCAACTTCTAAGCTTCTTACACACCAGACTGGACCAAAATTGCTTTTGATGCAATTTAAAAAGACCCAGTACTGAATTATTAACAGATATCCCAATGCCTTTCATTAGCACAGAATTTTAAATATTGTACTGTTTCCCTGAGGCATTTTGAGTATTTTCTTGTTGGTATCATAAGTGTTCTAAAATTTAATTTTGAATTTTTTATGTGAATAATAGATGAATACGAACGGGAAGAAACCATGCAAGTTTATATGGACCTAAATAATAACATTGAGGTAAGTGTTAGTGAAAAGTTGAATATCTTAAACAGAAGAATTTCTAAGCAAAGTAGAATGATAGCTACAAAGACATGGACAACTGTTCTTGCTAAAAGCATTGTTATTTATTTCTTGATAGATTACTGTGCCATTAATAAAATTCCCAAGGTTCTATACCCTGAGTATTAATGTTTTGTTAAATAGTAGCTTTTTGATTTGTCACATTAGTGACACCATTTAACTTAATTTATCAAATATTTATTGACTGTGTGTCAGAGACCAGCACACTGTGGCACATAACTGTTAACTTGAAAACATATCAAGTATTATTAATCTGTGTCTGGCTCCTGCTTACCTTTGTTTTCTCATCTTCTATGATTCTTTTCTGCTATAGTCACTCTTTATGTTTTTCAGGTTTGCTAAGCTTTTTCTTATTGTAGTTCTTTGAATTTGTTCTCTTTGTCTAGAACTTTTATGTTCAAGATCTTGTGCATACTTCTAAACTTCGTTCTGCTTTTTTGTTATCTCCTTTACTACTTTACTAAAATATCTTTACATTCAATTATTCTATATCTCTCCATCTCATTTAACTTTTCTGAAGAGTGCTTAAAACTACATGACATATATTTGATATGTGTGTGTGTATTTTTTTTTTTACTCTGGAATGTAAATTAGTTCCAATAAGGTAGAGACTTTTTCTTCTATCCCAATTGCCTAAAACAGTTCCTAGTGTGTAATAGGCACTCTGTAAATATTTAATGGGCGAATGAATGAATTCATCTGATTTTGTAAAGCAGGATTTGTTGAGTGTTGAATGAATATATGCTGCCAGATGATGGAAGTGTAATTTTGGACTCTTATGGGGAGAGGCCTCACTTTAGTGTAGAAGACAGAAATTAAATAAGCAAGCACAAATAAATATAAAATTATAGATTTTGATATAATTAAGTGGCTACAGTACCAACAATCTCTTTGCTGCTGTTTGGTATTATATAACATATTGCCAATGCCCTTAACATCTAGGAAGTTAAGATTCTAGATACTCTTAATACATGTATAGTAAATTATTCAAATTATAGGGTTTCTATTATTCAAAGTTGTATGGCTGTAAATCTTAATGATCATATGATACAAATTTACTAATGTTTTAGTAGTATGAAGAAAGCTATTTAAAAAGTCTAAGTATTAATTCCTAAAAGTTAAACTTTATATTCCAGAAAATGATAGCAGCTTTTGAGGAACTTCGTGTGCAAGCTGAGAATTCTAGATTGGAAATGCATTTTAAGTGTAGGGATCCTATTTCATTTTTATGTTATTGTTCTGCTATTTATATTTTTATTAGATTCTGTTAATGTTTTCATTCCTTCAGCCTGATACCTTCAACTATTTTATATTTTGTATTTTCTTTGTTTTTGTAAGCCTCTCAAAATCTTGTCGAATGTGTCAGGGAATTAGTAATATGTTAAAAATACTTTTTGGCTTTAAAACTACATTTTCCATGAAATCAAACTTAATGTTTGCATTTAATTTGTTAGAAGTGGGATTTTGGCCTTAATTTTACTTTTCTTGGTAAAATATGCATATTTAAACACTTATATAGATATTTAAAATCTGTTATTTCAGAGTAGAGTGTTTTAAAGAATAAACTTTTATATATGTAGTGTTATAAGAATTGTAAATTTTAAGTTATTATAACTTTGATACTATTTAAATTCACTATTTTAATAAACAGAAAGTTAACAGCAAGGAAACAGCAGTTTTAACATATTAGAAACTTTTTAAGTTTAATGTAATTTTGGCATAAATAAGGAGGTAAAATAAACTTTAAATTTATACAGTTTATATATAAACTGTTTATATATAAGTTTATACAGTTATTTTAAAACATTATATTTGCTTTATTTTTAAAGTAAAGGAAGATTATGAAAAAATCCAACACCTTGAAGAAGAATATAAGAAGGAAGTAAATGACAAGGAAAAGCAGGTTTTTTTTAAATCTCTGTATTCTTTGTATTTGCTAATTCATAAAATACTTAAAATTTCAAATGAAATTTGTATTTTCTGACTGCATGATAAATTTCTATGAGAGAATTTAAATATCATACATATCCCAATATTTAGCATTTTGCCTAGTCAGATTAATTTCATTGACTCAAATATGCACTCTCTGAATGCTAACCTATTTTCTTTTTAACTTTTATTTATTTGCTATTAGTTTTTAGAAACAGGGTCTCTGTCACCCATGCTAGAGTACAGTGGCATGATCATAGCTCACTATAACCTCGAATTCTTGGGCTCAAGCGATCCTCCCACCTCAGCCTTCCAAGTAGCTGGGACTACAGGTGCATGCCACCATACCCAGTTAATATTTTAAACATTTTTTGGTAGAGACAGGTCTTCCTATGTTGCCTAGGCTGGTCTTGAACTCCTGGCCTCAAGCAATCCTCCCTCTGTGGCCTCCCAAAGTGCTTAGATTACAGGCATGAGCCACCTTGTCCAGCCTTTTTCTTTTTAGAGACATGATCTCACTCTGTCATCCAGGCTGGAATGCAGTGATGTGATCATAGCTCACGGAAGCCTCAGACTCCTAGGCCGAAGTTATCCTTCCAAGTAACTGGGATGATAGGCATGTGCCACCATACCTGGCTAATTTTTTAAAATTTTTTTGTAGAGATGGGTTCTATGTTGCCCTTTCTGGTCTTGAACTCTTGGCCTCAAATGGTCTTCCCACTCAGCCTCAGGGTGCTGGGATTATAGGTGTCAGCCACTGTGCCTCACCGATTTTGGTTTTTAATGAAGAAATCATCTACAGTATTTGTATCAGTGTATAATAGGTCATTGCTTCACAGTATAATTTGTGAGAGATTTTGTTCATATAAAAACCTCATAAAATGTGAAGAAGATCTTTGACTACTCAGCTCAGATTTTGCAGTTTATTTTGAAATATACTATCCTTAACACCAATAAAGGGAAACCAAAGCATTCTTTTACTTCTTTCTGTTAATGTCACATAGTGGAAGACTTGAAAATTGTGAGTCTATATTTAGTATTCACAAGAATGTTGATTTTAGATTATGTCTTCTCTATCAGTTTCAAGTTTTCTGCTTCCCAAAGGAAAGCTATAGGTAGAAATTAATCATCTTCTTATTTCCCACTATTTTTGTAGTTTTTTTCTTCCTATTTGCCATAAGATGTCTTATAATCATAGTAAACAAGGATATCTATTTAAACAATAATAAAAAAAGTTAATTGAAAGTAGAGAGAGGATACTTAGAGTTTTAAGTTGTGGTTAAATGATAAGAATTCAATTTATATGTTATGCTTAGATTTTTTGAAAGAGTTGTTCACAAGTTTTTGTATTTTAACTTTATTTTAAGCCAGATTTCTAAAAGAAGAAAGTCTTTTTAAAAGTCGAAATTGTGCTTATTATAAAGAACACAAAAATAGAGTGAAGTTCTAAAAAAGCTTGTTGAATTTCTGGATCCATGGGCAGAGCCTATAAATTGTTCAGCTTCCTTATGAAATGATGTTTTTTGTGTTTTTTTTTTAGCTGGGTACTCCTAAATGTCATTATTTATAACTTTTTTTTTCTGGGGTTCTCCGAATTCCTGCTTGGGTATATGAACTTGGTTGATGGCATTATAGATCTGGGTTGGGCAGGATAGGAAGGATAGACTGAGTCTCACAATTATATAATATATGCTGACTTTACCATTATATCTTTTATCGCCACTCCTCCCTGTGCCTGGAATACCCATGTTTAGAAATTACCTTTTTCTATTTGATATGCTTCTGTTTCTTGCAAAGATGGAGTAGGGTAAGGTGACAGTCAGGGGAGTAGAGTCCAGGATGGGAGGATTGGGTGGACCAGCTGAAAAGCGTATAGACAAGTACATAAAATAATTGTAGGTGATGATAAATGCTAAAGTATCATATTTAAATTTTTATATCCATAATGTATTATTTAAATATTTCATTTTAGGTATCCCTACTATTGAACCAAA
This sequence comes from Mirza zaza, assembly GCA_008750895.1. NCBI lineage: Eukaryota > Metazoa > Chordata > Mammalia > Primates > Cheirogaleidae > Mirza > Mirza zaza. Next base: position 38,564 of record VSMD01105732.1, read on the forward strand.
GCACTGAGAAAGATAATAAAATGAAAGAGTTAACATTTTTGCTAGAGGAATGCAGAGATAAAGTTAATCAATTAGAGGAAAAGACAAGTAAGACTTTATATAAGAAAATAGAACAATGTGTCTAATGTATTGCTCTTGTTACATTCTAAATCATGGTTTTCATTACAGGTTTGTTATAATGCTTTCTAGTGCTGTATTTTTCAGCTTGGGTTGTATCAGTTGTAGGAGGGCATAAGAGAATCACTTGGGGGAGCTCTTGTGAAATACATATACTCCCCTTTTCCCTTTTACATACTCTTACCTTCTTCAAAGTTTCAACAACATGCTCCACAAAGACAGGGATCTTTGACTTTTTTGTTCTCTGATGTCTTCCAAGTGCCTAGAATGCCTAGAACAGTGCCTGACACATGAGGCACTCAATAAATATTTTATGAATGAATGAATCCTATAGGAACACAATGGAAGGAGTTACTGATTCTTCCTAGAGCAAGACATTTAGAAAGGCATTAGGGAAAAACTATTTGTTGAACCATACCTTATGATTAGAAGTTCCCTAGATAGCATATTTGAGGAGACAATGTAGACAGAAGAAATGGCTTGTGCAAGTCATGGAAGTGTGAGTGTTAGGGTATATTTGGTAAATTGATGGGAGTGGCAATATCTTAGCAGGCTTAGGCAGATGAGACTATAAAAATTTGGATCCCTTTATGAAGGACCTTGAATGTCATGTGATATTTATGCTATCTTATTATTGAATATTTTTCAAACTTTTTCAAGTTGCAGGACAATTAAAAGGATGGTATACAAAGAAAACACTTTGTGAAGCACCATGCACTTTCCAGAATATTATAGGGATGTTGTGGCATTTGTTGTTTTTCTATTCTCTCTTATTTACATGGCAAGTAGTTATCTTATGCCTGCTAACCTATGTGCACTAATTTCACCTTACAGTCATTACTATATGCTATACTCGAGATATATTGAAATTGTTCAATTCTTATTATTTGATCCTAAATTTTTATTCCTTTTTAGAGGAGTTTATTTGAATGATATAGCTCATCATTATACCTCTGGAGTTTTCAGCTTTAATTTTATATATCATTCCTTAAAGTTTTATTAGGTTTATTGATATCTTCCCTACTTATTCTAGTTTTTAAAGAATGTTAGAATCCTTATTTTTTAATTTCATTGCCAATAATTCTAACATCTGAAATCTTTGCAGATTCAGGTTGGCCTTTGTTCATTTTGATGACTGCCCGTGGTGCTTTGTTTCCTATTGTGTTTGTTGATTGTGAGGTCATGTAACTTCTTTAAGGCCTGGAGTAGAAGTATATTTTTATGGAGAAAATTTGCATTTTTATTATCTGGGATCTGGGGAAATTTAGGAGCACTTCAAATTAAGTTTTGGCTTAAAGCTCTTTTGAACATTTGGCAGTGTAATTCAGTTCCCATACATTCCTAAGGACTAGTTCATGTTTATGATTTTTCAGAGGAGACATTTTTTACCAGACTATAAGAAATAATATCATAATGGACACCACAATCATTAGTCATCATTTCCCTTTCTCCAGATCTACTTTTCTTATTTTTTTTTCCAGAAGTGGGCCACTAACTCTTTCATTCTATATAGTTTTTTCAAATGAAATTTAAAAAAAATGTAAACCTGTAGCATCATCTGTTGCTTAATATCCTTCATTGTTTTGCCTCATCTTCATGACTTAGGAAGTATAATACTCTGAACAACTCATATAAATCCTATTATGATCTTGTCTTTATTATCTTTTCAATCATATCTTCCATGACTCTTCCCTTATACTTTAAGCCTCATGCTACTGAAATACATTTCCTTTAGATGCCAGAATGTATCATCCTATGTCTTCTATTTTTGCCTTTGTACATGCTCTTTCACCTGTGATCACTTCCTCTTCTAACTCGCATTACTTTTGCTAATTCTGTCTTTCAAATGTTGCAACTCAGCTGCCACTTTCTGGCTTTCTTTGAACTTCTGTCTCTGTCTCTGCCTCCCCTTACCTCTAATCCTTACTGATCCTATTTGGCTTAAGTGACCCCTTTATGTATACTCTCAGAACTTCTAGTGAGTAACTGTCAGCAATTGTCATTGTTTGTTTGCCTGGCCAATGTATTGTCAATTCCATGAATATTAAGGTCCAATTTCTAGCATACATCACCATTATCATCATCATAGTAATAGTTAACATTTGTTGATTATATACTAGATGCTGTGTTTAAGCATTTTAAGTTGCGTTATCTTACTTAATCTTATCAGGTAACTCTTCATGATATGAATAATTATAATTACCATTATCTAATTTTCCAAGTGGGAAAAGTAGAGTCAGACTTATTAAGTGTCATAACCAAGGCCAGGTATCTAGTAAGAGGAAATAGAACAATAGTATAATCCAGAAGATATCATGAACTTCTTTTTCCTCTGGTGTTTTTATGAAGTTTAAATGTACACATATAAAGCATGTAAACTAGTAAACATTAGCTCTTAAGTGGGTTCAAAAGTTTTTTCATGATTTAATAAAGATATATAATATTAAAAAATTTCAATATCAAGATAGGCAATAATGAATATAAAATCATGTATAATTTCACCATTAGAAGATAAATTACATTTCTTATTTTAGTATGAGTCCTTTCTGTTTACATGCATTGTTTATGTAGAATTGTTCTTGTTCTTTTTAATCTATAATATTTTGTGAATATCTATCCAAATTAGTAATCAGTGGATAAAATTTGGATCATCATTTTCAGTGGTTACATGGTATACCATCCCATATATGCACTACCATAATTTAATGTAGTTTAATTATAGATAGGTTTGCTATTATAAAAAAATGTAGAAGTGAAAATCCTTAAATATTCATCTTTGAGTTCTTGGGAGATAGCAATGTTGAAAGGTCAATAAAGGCTGATGATGACCAATATTAGTGTGTTTATATTTGCATATTCATTTGCATATTATCATCTTAGACTATTATCTAATGGAGGAAAGAGTAATTGTTACAAATAACAATTTTTTGGTGTGTACCTTCTATTTAATATTACCTATCTGTAACTTTTTTTTAAAGAATTACAGAATGAAAACTTAAAAGAATCAAATGAGAAACGGGATCACTTGACTTCAGAACTAGAAGATACTAAAGTGTCTTTGCAAAGAAGCATGGTATGATTTAAAAACTGATTAGTGTGTAATAAGTCTCACACTGTCAATCGGTCAACAAGTATTTATCAAATATTAATACAATGTACAAGGACCTGGAGCTTCAAATAGAGAAGATACGACCCCAGTCTATAAAATGCTAAGTTTAATTATAGACATTGGATGAAAATACATCAGAAATATAGCTAAAATATAAGACCATGCTAGGTACCAAAATACATTGCTGTAATAGTTCTAAGAATTGAAAAAACATTATGGCTGGATTGGCTAGGAAAACTCCATGGAGGAGTTGGAACTATAGGTGGGATTTGGAGAATGGTAAATTGAAATAAGAGTAGTGGGTGAGCATTCCAGGGTAAGGAGGAGAGATGAGGGTAGGAGGTTATGGAGGAGAGGAGGGGCAGCAGATTTATATAAGCAGATGAGTTCAGCTTTTTTTTTCCCTAAAAGCCTTTGGTCATTGCTTTTGTTTTGTACTTTGCTTCATTTAGAGTACTCAAAAAGCTTTAGAGGAAGATTTACAGATAGCAACAAAAACAATCTATCAGCTCACTGGAGAAAAAGAAGCTCAAATGGAAGAGTTTAATAAAGCTAAAGCTGCTCATTCATTTGTGGTTACTGAACTTAAAACTACTATCTGCAACTTGAAAGAATTATTAAGAACAGAACAGCAAAGGTAAAATATTTCTTATTCTTAATAAAACAAATGAGTAAAACCAGTTTACTTACGATATGCAGTGCCATTTTCTATTCATTGTCAACTGACATGTAATTCCTGTAACAACTTTAATCAAGTCCCTTTTTAAATGTGTGAAGTGGGAGTACATTTTAAAAGTTTGTATTGGGTAGGCAGGTATCCTAGAAAAAATTTAGAAGCAGGTATTTTCTAGGATAGTTCCCATGCATGCTTTGCCATAGAGTCAAACTATATAGACAAGCTCATAAGGGCTGATGCAGTGATATAACATTTAATGAAACTTTGGATTGTTACTAGCTTCATAGAAATAACTTCCAGGCTATGTGGTTTGTTTTACTGGGATCTGTTATCTTCTTTCAGATTTATAAATTTAGCAACTAGCCTGGTATACAGTAGGTACTATTTTATATTTATTAAATAAATTAATCATCACAAATTCAATATATAATTAATTTGTTTATTAATTTATTGATAATTTATTAAATTAATGTTTGAATGAATATGATTAACTATATAAAAATTAAACTTCATTTGCATTTCACCTGAATAGCTTGTCTAAAACTTTAAAGACTTGTTCTATTTTTCACTACTTTATATTAAGGAAATATTTATATAAAGCTGTGTGAGGCCTAGGTAATTATTTTTTGTCTCATTAGCATTAGGGCTAATTAAGTTTGGTAGCATAAAGGAGAGGACTGGTTTCTCACTGAAATCATGGCCTGGGCCTAGCAGCATTTCTTCTGTACTACTTGTATGTGGTGAGGGAAAGCTAGCTTTTCTAGCTCCTCTAATCTTATATATTCTTTTTTTTTTTTTCAGAGATAGGGTCTCACTCTGTCACCCAGGCTGGAATGCAGTGGCATGATCATAGCTCACTGCAGCCTGCAACTCCTGGGCTTAAGTGATCCTCCTCCCTTGGCCTCTCAAAGTGCTGGGATTATAGGCATGAACCACTACATCTGGCCTTATCTTATATATTCTTGATTGACCTATCCCTGCAATTTTTAACTTTTAGAATTGTAAATTAGATTCATCTGTCCCAGTTACCTCCGTTTTATAGTTTGAGGAAAAGAAAGCCAGAGAAGTTAAGCAAAATACAACTGTTGTCATATTTAAATTTTTTCTAAAGCAGAATTCAGTGTAATGGTGGTTACATACTCCTCTTTCAAAGTTCTAAGATGCATTTGATTATCATTAATAGCTAAGAGACAGATTATAACCATCAACTTAAAGGTTTTATATAGATGTAATAAATATACAATTATGTATTTATAATAGTAATATCTTATTTAAAAGTGTTACACTATATAGCACAGAGTAGGTACTCAATAAATGTCTAATAATTGAGTGGGCAAATCTATGCTAAGATATTAATATATCAGTTGCTAAATGTCATCAATTTTAGTTACTAGATGAATTCTGAATAAAAGATTATTTTACATATTATTTTACAAGATTGGAGAAAGATGAAGATCAATTGAAAATACTTACCATGGAGCTTCAAAAGAAATCAAGTGAACTCGGTAAGACTGAGAGAATATGTGTACTTTGATGATACTATCTAAGTATGAAGACATAAACACTATTTTAGAATAAGGTATAATTTCTCCTTTGTCATTTGCCAGTAGTGATTATTTGATAATTTTTATATTTGAATTTTGAAGATAGCAAATTTAAATGTGACGAAAGACTATACACTTTTATCATGCAGTTAATAGATATCTATGAATATAAGAAGCCTAAAAGAAAGTTGGTATTCTGTCTTCCTCATTTTATAATCCAGAGGCCTTAATAATTCTTAGTGAGAAACGTCTATATTTTAACTGAATTTTGAAATTTCATTGCTTTGTCATTGTTGGATTATGAATTATACATAGGAAAGTGTGATTATATTTTGCCATATGGTGGTATTAATATTCAACAAACATTCATGGCCAAAATAGAGAGTAGTTCTGTATAGTAGTTATTTTGTGAATTTATGACCATGTAGTTAGCTAATGCTAATAACCTACACTTCATATTTGTCAATCTCCACATCTACAAATGTGGAGAATTATAATAATATAATATATTTTTATTCCATTTCAGTGAAAAAAATTATTTCTTTAAATTGAAAACATTCATGAATTGACAGGTATTTTTCTAAAATATCTCATAACTTTCTGTAAGCTTAATTAGTTTCAAAAACTAGTATAATTAAAATTATTGCAATATTGTCTAATATCTAAAATGTGTGCTTAACATTTCACAAATAGTTAGGCTGTTTGAACTTTTGAACCATATTTATGCTTTTCCATTTGCAATGTGTAATTTTCAACTATGGAATAATTCTTAACCATCCAAAATTGTACTATCCAATGCAAATGATTTTTATTTTCTTAATATTATTTTATATTAGAATGGTTATAATATGAACCACTTAGTTTTTTATTCTTCTTTCAGGGCATAAAGTACTGTTTTTTTTTTTTTAATTTTTTTTAAAGTACTATTTTAAATCATTGTATAGAGCTTTCTTTTTTTTTTATTAGGGGAGGGGAGGGGAGGGGTGGGGTGGGAGTAGATCTACTTTCTTTAGAATTGCTTAATTAAATGTTGTAGACTAAGGAATAATTTTGATCCTTAAAATATCTTTAATGGATGTTTATTTGTAGCAGTTAAGTATAATATTAAAATTAGGTGGCTATTTATCATATTAAAATTCAATTACACAATGTAATTTTCTCATAATAGAGCTTTAATACATTATGAGAAGCTTGAACAAGGAATTCTAGAATTTTATGAAATAGTATGTGTGTTTTTTAGCATTGTCTTATATGTTGCAGGAACATATACAAAAAGTAAAATACCATGCTCTTGATAAATCTCTAATTATTATGGGAAAAAGATTGAACACATAAAGCCATTAGAGCAATGGTGTCCAAAATGAGGGGTGAGCAAAAATTTCATTAGGATAAAGGAAGAAAATATTATAACTACTATTTCTATTTATTTTTTATGTTTTAAATATATTTTATAATGAGTTATATATAAATTTATATAAATATAATATACATTTGTATTTATACATATTTGAGCTGAATGGTCATAGATTTCTTATTGAGGGGGATGTGTTAATGCCGATGCCAAGAGGAATCCTAAGATACCAATGTAGACTACATATTTGGGGAAGGCTTTATGGAAGAGGTAGATTTTAAAAGTAGACTTAAAGTGTATAGAGGCTTTGGATAGTTGTAGAGGATGATAGAGTGTAGAAAACATTGTGTATAGGAGAGTAGCATTAACAATGACATAGGTACTCAATGATAATTTCCTTCTTTGGCTAACAGTATAGTTCTCGAAAACAGAAATCTTGGAGGGTATTCTATACTCTTCTTTCTCCCTTATGCTTCACTTCTTTTTTTTTAGAGCAATTTTAATTTTTATTTATTTATTTTTTCAAATTCAGGTTATTATGGGGGTGCAGACATTTTGGTTACATGTAATGTATTTGCCTCACCCAAGCCAGGGCTACAAGTATGTCCTTCCCCCACACAGTGCACTCTGCTTCTATTAGTTGTGGGTTTATTCCCCCCACCTCTCCACGTGACCAGCACCCAGTGAGTGTTACTACCATGTGAATACCTTAATGTTGATCAGTTAGTACCAATTTGATGGTGAGTACATGTGGTGCATGTTTTTCCATCCTTGTGATACCTCACCTCCAAGCATGGGCACAATCTCTATCCAGGATAATATAAGGGGTGCTAGTTCACCATTATTTTTTGATTAGTTGATTAGTATTCCATGGTATACATATACCACATTTTCTTAATCCACTCATGTATTGATGGGCACTTGGGTTGTTTCCACATCTTTGCAATTGTGAATTGTGCTGCTATAAACATTCAAGTGCAGATGTCTTTATCATAGAATGTCTTTTTTTTCCTTTGGATAGATGCCTAGTAGTGGGATTGCTGGATCAAATGGTATTTCCATTTTTAGCTCTTTGAGGTATCTCCAGATTACTTTCCACAGGGGTTGTACTAATTTGCAGTCCCACCAGCAGTGTAGTAAGAGTGTTCCAATCTCTCTACATCCATGCCAGCGTTTGTTATTTTAGGACTTTTTGATAAAGGCCATTTTCACTGGAGTTAGGTGATATCTCATTGTAGTTTTGATTTGTAGTTCCCTAATGATTACAGATGTTGAGCACTTTTTTATATGTTTGCTGACCATTATTCTATTTTCTTTTGAAAAGTTTCTGTTCATGTCCTTTGCCCATTTATTGATGGGGTGGTTTGATTTTTTCTTGGTGATTTTCTTAAGTCTATATAGATTCTTGTTATCAGCCCTTTATCAGATGTGTAGAAAGAAAATATTTTCTCCCATTTTGTAGGTTGTTTATTCACTGTAATGATAGTTTCCTTAGCTGTGTAGAAGGTTTTTAATTTGATCAGGTCCCATTTGTTTATTTTTGTTGCTGCTGTGATTGCTTTGGGAGTCTTCTTCATAAATTCTTTACCTAGGCGGATGTGTAAAAGAGTCTTCCCAACATTTTTTTCCAGAATTCTTAAGGTTTTGTGCCTTAGGTTTAAGTCTGTTATTCATCATGAGTTGATTTTTGTGAGAGGTGAGAGGTGCAGAGCCAGTTTCAGTCTTCTACATGTGGATATCCAGTTTTCCTAGCACCACTTATTGAATAGAGATTTTTTTTCCCCTATGTATACTTTTGTCTGCTTTGTCGAAGATTAGATGACAGTATGAGGATGGTTTTATTTGTGGGATCTCTGTCTTATTCCAAAGGTCTATATCTCTGTTCTTGTGCCAGTACCATGCTGCTTTTTTTTACTATAGCCTTATAGTAAAGTTTGAAGTCTGGCAGACTGATGCTTCCCAATTTGTTCATTTTGCATAAGATTGCTTCTCTGGTTCCAGATGAAGGACAGAATTATTTTTTCTAAATCTGTAAAGAATGATGGTGGAATTTTGATAGGGATTGCATTAATTCTGTAGATTACTTTAGGTAGAATGAACATTTTAACAATATTTATTCTACCAATCCATGAGCATGGTAAGGATTTCCATCTGTGTACATATTCTACAATTTCTTTTCTCAGTGTTTCATAGTTCTTCCTATAAATATCTCTCAGCTGCTTCATTAAATATATTCCTAAATATTTAATTTTCTTTGATGCTATTGTGTAAGGTGTTGTGTCTTTGATTTGATTTTCGGCTTGACTGTTATTGGCATATATGAATGCCACTGATTTGTGTGCATTTATTTTATATCCTGAGACTTTACTGAATTCATTTATCAATTCCAGGAGTCTCTTGGTTGAATCCTTGGGATTTTATAGATATAACAGCATATCATCAGCAAAGAGTGAGAGTTTGACCTCTTCTGCCCTCATTTGGGCAACCTTAATTCCCTTCTCTTGTCTGATTGCTCTGGCAAGGAGTTCCAGCGCTATGTTGAATAGAAGTTGAGATGATGGGCAACCTTGTCTGGTTCTAGTTCTAAGTAGGAATGCTTTCAATTTTTCCCAGTTCAGTATGATGTTGACTGTGGGTTTATTGTATATGGCCTTAATGATTTTAAGGAATGTTGCATCTATGCCTATTTTTTTGAGGGTTTTTATCATAAAAGTATGCTGGATTTTATCAAATGTTTTTTTGTGTCTATTGAGAGAATCATATGGTCTTTGTTCTTGCTTTTATTTATGAGGCGAAGCTCCACAATGATGAAGACTGATAACTGGATCACAAAATGGTTATCAGCGATCTTTAGTATCATAATTTTATTGTCATGGAGCTAGGCATTAGTTTTGCATGGAATTGAGAAAGAATATAACAAACAGGAATTTTTTTGCAAAACAAGTGAGAAATTTGACAGTAGCTTGAAAGGAGGGTAGAAAGGTCTCAAATAGGATGTATAGGTGAGATAAGGGAAATTAAAGATTCTTCTACATAGAGTCAGTGCATATTGGTAATATAGAAGATAAAGTCTTAGAGGAATTGGGAATGTTGAGATGCAAAGTAGAATGGTCAAAGAGTTAGCTTAAGAAAAAGTAACTTCTTTTTTTAAGTTTACAATGAAGATTAAAAAGTCAAATGTTTTGATAATTGATGAGTTGAATAAAGGTAAAGGCACATTCTGACCTCATTCCAAATATATTTTGTGTAGATTTATTTGCTTATTTTGCTTCCTAAACTTTTAGCTTCTTTAGCTGTTGAATTAAATTTATAGAAACATTACTATTAATATTCCTTATTATTTTTGCATAGTTAGATTTCAACTTACTCTATGCCTTACCATACTCTAATTGCATTAATATATCTCTTTTGATTTTTCCTTTTCAGATAGTTTTGTTATTATTTCTTCTCTTGCCTTTCCTATTCTTTTAATATCAGCCTTTAAATATTTATTTATTTTTGCTTATTTTAGAAGAGATGACTAATTTTAAAAACAACAAAGAAGTAGAACTTGAAGAATTGAAAAAAGTCTTGGTAAGTATAGTCTTTTCTATTAATATATAGCAATTACTTTTCAAAATAATATTGATTCTCAACATGGACAAAGCAGAGAAAGAATTTTAAAAAAAGAAAAATAATATTGAATCCCTTGACTTAGACTCTTACACTATAGATCTTTTATGCTGATTTTTTTCAGTGAAAATATTAACAAAATAGGTTGTAAGTAAAGCTATGTTCTTTTTTTTTTTTTTTTTGAGACAGTCTCATTATGTTGCCTGGGCTAGAGTGCCATGGCATCAGCCTAGCTCACAGCAGCCTCAAACTCCTGAGCTCAAGTGATCCTCCTGCTTCAGTCTCCTGTGTCGCTGGGACTATAGGTGTGAGCTACCACACCTGGCTAATTTTTTCTATTTTTAGTTGCTTGGCTAATTTTTTTCAATTTTTAGTAGAGGTGGGGTCTTGCTCTTGCTCAGGTTGGTATCTAATCCCGGAGCTCAAGCAATCAACCAGCCTTGGCCTCCCAGAGTGCTAGGATTATAGGTGTGAGCCACTATGCCTGGTTACTATGTTCTTAACTATACCAATTTTTATACATCTTGTTAACTGTCTTTGTCAAGGTGTTTATATTATTTGAATATGTGTTTATGGTACCTTTAAATAAGATTAAATATTTATGTTATGTAGATGATTGTAAATTTGGTACTTTGGAATGTTGTGTCTTTGATATCTTTGAGACACAAAAATGGAATTTGGAAAAAGATATGTATGATTTATATTCAGTACCTGTGTTTAGTGTTCAGGTAGAATCATGTTTAATGAATTTATAAGGTAAGTCTTCACTATATTTTAATTGACTACAGGATATAGAGCATGACTTGGCAAACTCTTTCTGTAGAAGACTAGATAGTAAATATTTTAGACTTTGTGGGCCATATATGGTCTCTCTTAATTCTCTTCTTGTCTTTCTTCACCTCCCCTACTTCTCTCTTTTATTTTTAACAACTTTGTAAAAACATAAAAACTATTCTTAGCTCAAGGATCTACAAAAAGAGACTGCAGGCTGAATTTGTATTGCAGGCTGTAGTTTGCTGGCTCCTGATATAGAGGACAATATTGTTTATGACTTACAGATATTTAATTTTGTGTTTATCTATCACATCTCTACCTGATTTTGCAACTCCTAGTTCTTTCATCCCTTGGAAAGTATTATTTTAAAATGTTTTTCCTTTCTTCATTGAATTGTTTATGCATAAACTTTTTAAACTATTAATATTGTTCTTCATTGTTTTCAGATTTGCTAATGCATATGTATACTTGAGGTCTCAGCTTAGATGTCACTGCTTTACAAAACCTCTCTTGACATTCCAGGATAGGCTTACATCTTTGTATGGCTTATTTCCATAGCATTTTTAATTTTTCCTTTAAAACACTTACCACAAATAAAATTATTTTGGGTATTATTGAAGGCTTTATTCACTTTTTTAGACTCCTCTTTACGTAGCATACTAGATGGCACATAGTAGGTGCTCAATAAATAAATAGTGGAATGAGTAAGTGCTCCAGTAAGAGCTAAGAGCCTATGTCCTGTTTACCCTGTAACTCTGATACTTAGCACAGAGTCTGACACTTTGCAAGCACTTTATAAATATTTGTTGAATGAATACTATAGCATTATTTTTAATAAAAGATTTATTCCTACATGGACACAGACTGGCTTGGGGTTTTGTTATATGTGAATAGCAATAGAGCATAATTAATACCATGTTTCTCAGGATCAGAATGCCTTGATTGGTATCCAGCTCTTTACTTGCTAACTGTATCACCAAGAGCAATTTACCTAAACTCTTGATACCTCAGTTTTTTTGTCTATGAAATGGGGGAAGTAATTATACATATTTTATAGGGTGGTTGTGAGGAATAAATAATTCATTTACTCATTTAATAAAGATTTATTGAATTCCAATTATGCTATATTCTGTGGATACAGTGGGAAGCAAATGGATGCATAGTCTGCCTTCATCGGACTACAGCCATCAAATAGTCACACTTAAATTTAATCACTCATTGAAATGTAATATTACAATGGTCACAAGGGCAATAAAAGATTAGTTTTCAGTATAATGAGGCCTGTAATAAGGGGATTTGAACTAGTTAGGGAGGTCAAGAGAGGCTTTTTCAGAGAAGTAAAGTTTAACTGAAATCCAGAGAAAGAAGGAAATGCAGCATATCAGGTAGAGCTGAGATTCCCAATACCCAGGCTGTGAACCAGTACCTGATCAGTGGCCTGTTAGGAACCAGACGGCATAGTAGGAGATAAGCAGCTGCTGAGTGAGCAAAGCTTCATCTGTATTTACAGCTGCTCCCCATTGCTCGCCTCACCACCTGAGCTCTGTCTCCTGTCATATCAGTCACTGTCTCCCATCACCCCCAGATGGGACTGTGTCGTTGCAGGAAAACAAGCTCAGGGTTCCCACTGATTCTGCATTATCGTGAATTGTATAATATTTCATTATACATTACAATTTAATAATAATAGACATAAAGTACACAATAAATGTAATGCACTTGAATCATCCCAAAACCATCTCTCCTACCCTAGTCCGTGGAAAAATTGTCTTCTGTGAAATGGTCCCTAGTGCCAAAAAGGTTGGGGACTGCTGATATAGTCAGAGGAAATATTACATACAATGGTTCTTTCATGGTAAGGGAGTATGGTGAGTATAAGATGGAGATGGAATGTAAGGAAGAGTGTAGTATAAGATGAGGCTAGAGAGTTAGGTAGTAAGAGCCTATCAATTCATGGCCTTGTAAATCATATGAAGGGAATTTTGTATTTATCCTAAGAGGAATGGGAAGTTCTAAAGAATTTTAGCAGGGAGTGACTTGATCAGATTTGCATTTTGAAAAGCACATTTGACTTGCAGTATGGAGAATAGTATATTAAAATAGAACAGTTAAGAGTAGACAATCACAGTAGCCAGAAGAAAGATGGTGATAGCTTAGGCTGGGGGGGGGGGGTGATCATAGTAGTGAGAAGAAATGGATGGCTTATTTAAATACTTTGGATTGATGTAGAGTGATATTTATTGCCATTTGTTGAAAATACTCTTTTATTTCCATTGGTTTGCTTTTGCACATTTATACAAAAAATCAATTGGCCACATTTGTATTGGTCTATTTCTGGATGCTTTTCTATTCCCTTGATGAATTTTGTCTCTCTATTTGCCATTATTGCAGTATTTTGATTACTGTAGCTTTAATAATAAGTCTTAGAATGGGGTAATGTGATTCCCCCAACATTTTTTGTCATTTTCAATATTGTTTTAGCTATTCTAGTGCCTTTATCTTTCCATATTAATTTTAAAATTAGCTTGTCTACATCTAAAAAAACCTTTGCTGGAATTTTTATTGGAACTGTGTGAAATATATAGATTAATTTGAGTTGAAATGATATCATTACGATGTGGAGTCTTTTACTACATGAACATGGTAACTGTTTCCATTTATATAGATCTTTATAATGATTTCTTTCATTAGCATTTTGTAGTTTTCCGCATACAGATCCTGTACATGTTATATTAGATTTATACTTATGTATTTCTTTTTTTGCAGGTATTTTAAATAGTATTTAAAAATATTTTTTTCAATTGTACATTGCTAGTAGACGAGGATATGATTGCTTTATCCACTTGTATCCTGTGATCTTGCAACATTTACTTGTTAGTTCTGAGATTTTTTATAAATTCCCTGGAATTTTCTATGTAGACAATCAGATTGTTTGCAAATAGGGACAGTTTTTATTTCTTCCTATCCAATCTACATGCATTGATTTCTTTTTCTTGCTTTATTGCACTGGCTTGGTCTTCCAGTGTGATGAATAGGAGTGGTGAGCATGTACATCTTTGATATCTCAATCTTCAGAGAAAAACATATAATGTTTCACCATTAAGGATAATGTTACTTGCAGGTTTTTTGTAGGATGTTCCCTTCTACTCCTAGTTTACTTTGTGTTTTTATTATGAATCAGTGTTGACTTTTACCAAATGCTTTTTCTATGTCAGTTGATATGATAATGTGGTTTTTCTTCTTTAGACTATTAATATTACATTGGTTGATTTTCAAATATTGAACCATCTTTGCATTTCCAAGATTAACCCAACTTGGTGTTGTGTATTATTATTTTTCTATAGTATTAAATTTTGTTTATTGATTTTTTTATAGAAGATTTTTATATTTGTGTTCATAAGAGACATTATTATGTAGTTTTTTTTTTTTGGTACTGTCTTTGGTTTTGGAAGACAGTAATGCTGGCCTCGTAAAATAAACTGGAAAGCACTTGTTTCTTTTCTGTTATCTGGAAGAGATTGTATAGAATTGTTTTTTCATTTTTAAATATTTGGTAGAATTCTCTAGTGAAAATATTTGGCCTTGAGATTCCTTTTTGGCAAGGTTTTTAGCTATGGATTTAATTTCTTTCATTGTTATAGAGGTATTTAGGTTACTTGTTTTATCTTGAGTGATTTTGATAGTATTTGGTTTTCAAGGAGTTAGTTCATTTCATCTAAATTGTCAAATTTCTGTGCACAAAATTGTTCAGAGCATTTCCTGTTCTCTTTTTAATGTCTATGAAGTCTATTAGTGTTACCTTTTATTTCACTACTGATATTGGTTATTGTGTCTTTTCTCTTTGTCAGTCTTGATAGAGGCTTATTAATTTTATTGATCTTTTCAAATAACAAGCTTTTTGTTTCATTGATTTTATCTGTGGTTTTTCTGGTTTCAGTTTCTTTGGTTTCTGCTCTTATTTTTATTATTTCATCCCTTCTGCTGGCTTTTAGTTTATTTTGCTCTTTTTCTAGGTTCTTAAGGTAGAAGCTTAGATTAATGCTTTGAGACCTTTATTAAAAGCATTTTAATGAAGTAAATGTCCTCTAGTCATTTCTTTAGCTATATTCTACAAATTTTGATATGTTATATTTTTATTTAGGTTAAAATATTTTCTAATTTCTCTTGAGGGTGGTTCTTTGATCCTGGGATTATTTAGAAATCTGTTGTTTAATTTCCATGTATTTAGAGATTTTCCTGTTTTATTTTTGTTGTTCATTTATACTTTAACTTAATTATGGTCAGAGAATATACTACTTTTTTTTATTAAGGTTTATTTTATAAATCAGGATATGATATATCTTATTGAATGTTTCATGTGTACTTGAAAATAATTTGTATTCTCCTATTGTTAGAGTGTTCTATAAATGTCAGTTAGATCTAATCAGTTGATGATGTTACATGTACAAATCTGTTTTTTATTGATTTTTAAAATCTAGTTCTATTCTTTATTGAGAAAAAGGTATTAAAACTCCTATGATTTTGGAATTTCTATTTCTGTTTTTAATCATGTCAATGATTGTTTCATGTATTTTGAATTTCTTCTATAAGTCTCACATCTGTATATAACTATCATATCTTCATGATGAATTGACCCTTTATTATTAAATGCCCTCTTTATCTCTGATAATCTTTTGTCTTGAAGTCTATTTTAACTGATATTGTTATAGCCACTCCATGTTTCTCATGCTTATTGTTTGCATGGTATATCTTTCAATATTTCTTAGTCTTTATATTTTTAAATATGTCTATAGATGTAGCTTACATGTAATTGGGTCTTCTTTCTTTATCCACTCTGATAGTTTCTGCTAATTAGAGAGTTTAGGTCATTAATATATTTTAAAATTTTTGTTTGAATGCTGATGTGGTTAAATTAGACACACCATTTAAAAACTTGTTTGTTCATTTAGTTTTGTTCCTCAATTTAACACTGTATGCCTTCTTTTGGATTATTTGAATATTTTTTTGTATTCTATTTTAATAAATCTATTGGTATATTATCTATACCTCTCTGCATTTATTTCTGTGGTTGCTCTAGGGATTACAACATGTATACATTACTTCTCTACATTGAGTTACTATTGTACCACTTCATGTAAAATGTTGAAACCTTTTAACTATATATGTCCCTTTATCTACCTTGTCCTTTATATTGGAGTTGTATATATTACACCTACATGTGTTTACTTCCTCACAAGATAGTGTTCTAATTTTTGCCTTAAGCAGTCATATGTTTTTTAAAGGACTTAATAGAAAAAAATAGTCTTTTACATTTACCATGACATTTATTGACTAGTTATTTATTATTATTTATTATTTATTGACATTTATTGACTATTACCATGACTAGTTTTGATGTTCTTAATTTTTTCCTGAAGATCCTAGTTTACCTCTAATTTGTTTTCCTTCAGCCTGAAGAACTTCCTTTAGCATTTCTTGTAGTGCAGTTCTGCTGGCAACAAATTCTCTTAGTTTTTTTTTCTGAATATGTCATTTATTTAATCTTAATTCCTAAAGGATATTTTTACTGGAAATAGAATTTTGAATTGACAGTTTTTTCTTTCAGCACTTTAAAGATGATATTTTATTGTCCCTATTTTGTAATGAGAAAGCCACAAACATACTGTCAAGATTTTCTACTTTGGTTTGTCAGCAGTATGTAAGTGAAGTTGTATTATTCTTTTTGTGATTGGCTGCACTTCATAAATCTTTAATTCCCTTCAAATATGGGAAGTTTTGGCCAACATTTGAGAGTATGATTATACATCTATTTGTCTTTTTATATTATTCTGTAGGTTCCTAAGGTGCTATTTATTTTTATTTCAATTTTTTTCCTCTCTGTTATTCATATTGGATCACTTCTATTGTTCTGATATTCAAATTCACTGGCACTTGCCTTGTAATCTCAATTGTGCTCTTAAACCCATCCATGAATCTTTTTTACCAGTTTTTAAATTTTTATTTGGTTTATTTTATTTGGTTTTATTTTCTATTTTTTCCTTAGATTTACTATCTTTTTATTCATTTCAAGAGTATTTCCTGTACCTGATTGGGTATAGTTATAATATGTGCATAAAAGTTCTCATCTTGTAAAGCTCTCACACTTTGGTTATACTGGGGTTAGCATATGTTGGTTGCCTTTTTCCTTGAGAATGTTGATATTTTACCAGTTCTTTGTATGTTGAATAATTTTGGATCATATTGAGGACTTTGTGAAGGTTATGGTATGTAGACTATGGGTTCTATTATATTCTTCTGAATAATGTAAATGTTTTTATTAAAAAATTAGTAAACTAGTTTCAAAAATAAGTTCTGTCTCACCTTCTGTGAATGACACTTCAAATCTCAGTTTAATTCTCTGAGCCTTTGGTGAGCTGCTTTTGAGTCTGTATATGAATACATGCTTCACAGGTTGGTTTTAGATTTGTTTAGTGTTCATATGTGGAATTAGGAGATTACTTTCTCTCGTTCTCTGCTCTGTATGATTTCTCCTTCATATTCTGTCACTGAGTCATGGTTCCCAGTGCTCCTTTCCCTGCTTCCTTCAGCAAGAAAGATGGTGGAGTTTCTGTTATAATTTTAGCTGATTCTACCAGGCTGCTGAGCAGGACCTTCCATCATTGGGACAAAGTTGCCGAAAACTGAGAAACTCACTTCTCTCTCAGTCACTTGTGCTACTTTTTTTTAATTCTTTAGAATCCTTTATTTTTGATATATATATATATCAAAAAATATATATATACACACACACACATACACACACTACACACAAACATATATCACACAAACAAACATACATATACATATATATATATTTTTTGTGTATGTATATTTAGACCAGAGTTTAGTGGTTTTTGTCCAGAGTATAGTGGTTTTCAGCAGGAGAGTTAGTGTGTAAGTATGAGGTTATAATGACATACTAAAAGCTGGAAAACCGCTTCTATTTTTTTAATCTGTCAAATTGAGATGCAAACATCTAACTTGCACAGAGTAGTATAAGAAATAAAAATATATTTAAAGCATCTAATTAGGGCTAGGTATGTAGAAATTACTCAAAAGTGTGATTATTGTCATCATTCTATCTCCACAGTCCTTGACATAATTTAAACTCTTCTCATCTCCTGTTTATTTTTGCATAGTAGTCTCATAAATGATTTTCTCATTAAATACACACTACTTAAGCTTTCTTCTGCCTATTGCTAGTATCATCTTTTACAGTCACAAATATGATGATGTTATATTGCTGTATTAACTTTTAATGGCTCCACATTGACTACAGATAAAATTCAAAATCTTTAACTACAATTAGTAGTTTTTATAGTTAATTATATAGGACCTTTTATTGTTAGGCTTGTCATAAAATTGTTGTGACATCACCCTTAACAAAGGGTGAGGTAAACAAAGTAAAAAGTGAGTTCATAAATATATATTGTGTTGAATAGCAGGGGGAATGATTGGCAATTAAGCACCAGATCCTTTTGTAGTTCATAAGTTTGATGGTGGGGTTTTCACATTCATGTATGAGATATACCTCCCTCAAACTTTGCTACAACATTGGCGCATTACTTGTCTGACATGGATAAAAAGAAATTAAGCACTCATAACAGAAGAATTAATGGTTGTGTCATACTTGCTCTGTTTCTAGAGCTGTGCTGTCCAGTATGATAGTCACTAGCCAAATGTGGCTATTAAAATTTAAATTAATTACAAATAAATGAAATTTAACAGTTTCTCAGTTTCAATAGCCATATTTGAAGTACTCAATAGCTATCATATTGTACAACACAGAAAATGATTCCATTGTTGCAGAAAGTTGTATTATACATGGCTTATCTAGAGCAGGCTTTGACAGAATTTTTCTGTAAAAGGTCAGTATTAAATCTTATAGCCTTTATGGGCCACATGGTCTCTGTTACAGCTATTTAACTTTGCTATTACAATACAAAACAGACACAGATAATATATAAACAAATAGGTGTGGCTTTATTATAGTAAAACTTTATTTATGAAAACAGACAGTGAGCTAGATATGGCCTGTAGGCTTAGTTTGCTGAGCCTTGGTCTAGAACATTGGGTTAAATTCTTGACTCCTTGTTTAAAAGAGTGTGTTGACAAAGTGAGCCCATCCTGAGGGAATGAGGTAATTCAAAATCATTTCTTAAGAAGAATGATACTAAGATGTACTAGAGATTTTAGAATAGTTAAGAGAAAGCTTAGGGAGTGATGATACTCTCTTCAAAAATGAGTCAGCTATCATGTAAAAAAAGAATTAGTCTTCTCCTACATGATTATGGAAGGAGGAATAATGACCATTGCATAAAAATTATAGGAAAGCACATTTTAGTGCAATATAGGGACAAAGAAGATTTATAGAATAGTGAGTGACTACCTGCTTGCTAATAATTTGGAATGATTTATGCATAAGATAAGGTTTGAATTCAATGAACGGTATGACTTTGAAAATTAAAATTCTATGGCTTTTGTGCCAGGGCTCTGCTTACTAAATTCTCTGTCATCATATTTAGTTTTTGAGTTTCCTTAATATTGAATTATATTTTATCCTTTTATAAAGAATGTTAGTCAAGGAGAAGCTCATAGTTCTTCCCATAACTCTATTTGGGCAGTTTGATTATTTTTAATATGTGTATGTTTTGGTTCTCCTGATTTGTTAATGTTTTTAATTAGGCAGAAAACCAAAAGCTTTTAGATGAAAAGAAACAATTTGAGAAGATTGCTGAAGAATTAAAAGGAGCAGAACAAGAACTAATAGGTCTTCTCCAAACCAGAGAGGTTTGTTTAAGGATAAATTTTTATTTCAAATATTTCTTGAATAGGATATAGATTTACAAAATAGATTATGGTATAGCTATTTGTGTTGTGAAAGATTTCTTCACAAAATTCCTTTTAAAAGTGTGTGTTCTTGTTATACTTAATATGCTAATTGTTTAAAGCGCATGTAGAGAAACTTCATTATTATAATGTAGGAGAGAAAGGTCAATATTTAAGATATCAATACAATGTATAATGCTGTGGTTTATAACAAATACATTTTTTGCTGTCTAAAATATTTCTTTTTATTTTTGAGATGGAGTCTCACTATGTTGCTCAGGCTGGAGTGTAGTGGCTATTCACAGGCATGATCATGTTGCTCTGTAGCCTTGAACTCCTGGGCTCAAGTGATCCTCTTGCCTCAGCCTCCTAAGTGGCTAGGACTACAGGTGCATACTACTGTGCTTGGCCAAATATTTCTTAATTGGTACATTTAAAGTTTAGTTTTCATTAAGTTAGATTCTTAGTTTGTAATACTTTTTATAGTACTAATGTTATAATTTTAGAATTTGTCTTTTATTTTAAAGTATGATTATTATAATTTATCTTTTGGCCAGGTGTGATGTTTCACGCCTGTAATCCTAGCACTCTGAGAGGCCGAAGCGGGAAGATTGTTTGAGCTCAGGAGTTGGAGACTAGCCTAAGCTAGAGTGAGACCCCGTCTCTACTAAAAAAATAAAAAGAAATTAGCCAGACAATTAAAAAATATTTATTAAAAAAAATTATCCAAGCATGGTGACACATGCCTGTAGTCCCGGCAACTCGGGAGGCTGAGGCAGTAGGATCGCTCGAGCCCAGGAGTTTGAGGTTGCTGTAAGCTTGGCTGACACCATGGCACTCTAGCCCTGGCATCAGAGTGAGACTCTGTCTCCAAAAACAAACAAACAAACAAAAAAACCTTATCTTTTTATAATAAGAACATGTTAGTTTTAAAGATACTACCTGAATTCATTAATTTATCTATTTCTCCTTAACAGTATAACATTTTAATTAAAATTAATTACTTGGTAGAGTAAAATTGATAAAAATATTTTATAATACGTAAATATAATTCTACTGGTTGAGCTTAGGAATACGAAGATAGAATTTACTTATATTGAATTTGTCATTAATCATTGTTTTAAAATTATAATGATTATCACCTTAAATCTACTTAAGTTAAAAATATTTGACATAACCTGCCAAATTTTTGCCAAAAATATGGCTTGATTATACCATGACTATACCTTTTAAATGAGAAAATTGGAAATACACTTGCCATAGTTATACATGTTTATTTTGCAGAAAGAAGTGCATGATTTGGAAATAAAACTAACTGCCACTGCAACAAGTGAACAGCATTATTCAAAACAGGTTAAAGATCTGAAAACTGAGCTTGAAAATGAGAAGTATGTTTTCCATCTATGTATAAATAGTTTATGTATTCAATTCCTAAGCTTTCTGGTAATAAATAATATTAGTATATTAGTAAATTATGTTCAAAATTTATTTGAATTTGAAATTGTTTTTTATTCCTTCTTAAATGTCAAATAATTTACCAATTTCATTGCTAAGGGAAGTACACATCACTTATGTAAAAAGAATATACCACAAAGTTGAGAACCACTTTAGAAGATCAATGTATTATTTTTCTTGGAGGTATTTAATTCCCCATAAAAATGATAATTTGCAATTCTAACTAGTTATTTTGGCTATTTTGCTATCTTATTAAATAGGTTTATATTTATAAAACGTCAAAATACAAATTCATTTCTTACACTATCCAAATAAAACATTTAATTGATGATTTCACCTACTCAGTAAGTTTAATTTGGAGAGAAAGTAGGGGAAATAATTATTGTATTATTACTTAGAAATAAATTCAAGAAGCCAGTCTAGTGGTGAGCATGGTTTTTCCCTTTCAGTTGTTTCTCAGCTCTAGATAAAAACGAAAAGTACACAGTTTATGCAGCATCCTCTTCCTTCCCTTTTAGTTCCCATTGTCTGTTTCTGGTACCCTCTTAACAGTACTTTTTAGGACCCTTCACTAAAATTCATCTATTAACTGAAATCTCTTTTAATGAGTAGATTGGTTAGTTATTTGTACTTTAGTGTAAATTTATGTTATCCTAGGAATATTTTCTTTTCTTTTTTTTGAGACAGAGTCTCGCTTTGTTGCCCAGGCTAGAGTAAGTGCCATGGCGTCAGCCTAGCTCACAGCAACCTCAATCTCCTGGGCTCAAGCAATCCTGCTGCCTCAGCCTCCCGAGTAGCTGGGACTACAGGCATGTGCCACTATGCCTGGCTAATTTTTTCTATATATATTAGTTGACCAATTAATTTCTTTCTATTTATAGTAGAGACCGGGTCTCGCTCTTGCTCAGGCTGGATTCAAACTCCTGACCTCGAGCAATCCGTCTGCCTCGGCCTCCCAGAGTGCTAGGATTACAGGTGTGAGCCACTGCGCCCAGCCTGTATTTGCTTTTCAACCTTTTGTTGCTCTAGGAAAAGCTTTATGTCCTCTTTCATGAAATTCAGGTATTATTAAGTAGGAGATAATAGGTGCTCCTGAAATCACTTCCATAGAAGCCACAAACTCCTCTGCATTCATTTAAAATTGATCCTAGCTGCATCCAAAGGCAGCAATAATCTCTCTTCTAATGCAGAACCTTTGGGACCTTCTAAGAGCAGGTTTGATGTTGTGCATGAAAAGTTAAACCCAGTTTTATTTATTTTAATGAACATTTTAAAAATTAAAAATAGCTCATGCTTGTGGGCTACTTTAATCAAATTACCAGAAGTTTGAAACAATTTTCAAGAGATGGTCTACTAGAGAGAAAAATATATGTGAAGAAAATAATGTACCCTTCAAAATTTGTAGGAAAGTATGGGAGGGATGAAAGTATGGGGAATATGCAAGAAAATTTATTTTATGAAATTTTGAAAACTTATTATAGAAAAACATTAAACATTACAAAGTAGAGGGAATAATGTAATGAACTACCCAGCTTTAGGAATCATTAACCAATGGCCAATCCTGTTTCATTTATCCTCCCATCCCTTCCTTCCTTTCCCCTAAGATTATTTTGAATTAAATTCCATATCATATAATTTCATATGTAAATATTTTGGTATGACATATTTTTTTTCAATAGGCTTAAGAATACTGAATTAACTGCAAGCTGCAACAAGCTTTCACTTGAAAACAAAGAACTAGCACAAGAAACAAATGATATGGTCCTGGAAATCAAGAAACAGCAAGAAGATATTAATGTGAGTTGACAAAGAAAGAACTGGTGACTTAGTTTTCTTAGCTGTAGACTTAGGGTATTAATAGAATAGATGACTTCTAAACATCCTTTAAGCTTTAAAATTCTGATTGTTGTAGAGCTGAAACTTTGTTTTAGAAGAAAAATATGCATGCTGGTCTTAGATAGTGATAATGGGCAAGAAAGGCTACCCTCTGATAATATATAGATGCTACTCATAGATATTAATAAATTTAATCTAATTTTAAGTATTAAGGCTTAAAAAAATATTTAGCCAAGAAGTATTTATTAACACATACAAGACTGTGTGGAGGATGCAATGATGAATAAGATATCTTTTCCCTTTAAGAACTTATGACTTCATAGAAAAAAATAACAAATACATAAAATAGTATGTCATGTGTTGTTAGTGGGACAGTGTTATCGGAATTCACAGGATCACTTCTGCTTTAGTTGAGAAGAAATCAATGCTATATTCAGAGAGAACAACATAGCATTGATTCTGGCCTTAAGAGATGAATTATGAATTCAGTAGGTAACAGTGCATGGAAAACATTTCTTGAAGCCACAACAATGTAAACAAAAGATACAAGACTCCCAGTAGCACCAGGAAACAGCAAATAAGACTTGTGGTATTAGCTGTTTTATAGAGATTGTTAGGAAAATATTTAAAGTAACACTGGAAAAGTAGTGTGGAACTACCGGTATGCAAGTTAAATAGCTCATTGTTTTGCTTTACCTATAACTAAATTCATGCCGAAAGATAAAGGTCTTAAATATTAGTTTCAATTTTATTTTTGTTGAAACAAAATAATTAATATAAACAACATTGATTATTTCTTTAGAATAGAAAAAAGCAAGAAGACAGGATGTTGAAACAAATAGAAAATATGGAAGAAGCAGAAACACAATTAAGGCAAGACTAATGAGTTGGCCTGTTTTGTCTGGAAAAAAATTTTAATATTTCTTTTTTATCGTTAATTTAGATTAAATTTAAGTTGAAAATTGTATAAAGTAAAAAATTAGACTTAAATAACTGTTTTGGAATCCTGATTAAAAATAAAATTATAATAATATCTACTTTATACTTAGTGTTGAAACACTGAGATTAGACAAAGTAATTTTAAAGCATCATAAAATTTCTAATTCTTTAACATTTAATTTAGTACACTAATCATATTTCAGAAAATTTAGAAGAGAAATTTTAAAAAATTACTTCTAATCACATTGGCTATTATAATATTGAGTATTTATACCCACTATATTTTAAAGAATATATTTGGTTCTTGCTTGTAATTATAGATATATAATTTTATATGTGGCTCTTCTACTTAATATTATTTTTAGCATTATTCATATTTCTAGATGTTTTCATAATAATCTATTTTAGTGCCTATGTATCAGCCAATCAAGTGATATAATAACATTATTTATTTTAACCATTTTTATTTTTGAATGTTTATATTTTCCAGTTTTTCACTATTATAGATAATACTGTAGTAAAACATCTTGTCATATATGAACTTTTTTTACTTTGAATTTGGTAGGATAAATTTCAAGCAATAGAATTTATTAAGTCACAGGATAATGATTTCAATGACTTAATAGTAAAATAGTTTCCAATAGGTCACGTCTGCGGTAAACCATGCAATACAACCAATATCATATGAAAATGCTAGTTCTAAAATGTTTTAATTGATATTAGGTAATATGAAATTATTGATAATTTAAAAGATAAAAATAACTCATGATTTGTAATTGTTATTTTTTGGATAAGCTTTGGAATTTTTTTATATTTGCTTATTAGAATTTCTTCTTTTTAAAATTATCTGCTTATAGATGTTGCCCTCTAATCTTTTGAGGTTTTTACTGTTTCTTTATTGATTTGTTTAAGCTTTAAAAAGCATGTGAATGTTTTATCTGTTTAATTTATTATGTATATTTTCCCCAACCCATTGTTTGCCTTTAACTTTAGAAAATTTTTTGTTATATGGAAGTTTTAAATTTTGTATCACATTTGATTATCTTTTCTTTTGTGATTACACCGTTGTTTTTATGCTTAGAAATTTTTTGCCTGCCTGAAATCAAATATTAATATTTTCTTTAGTCCTTTTAAAAATTTGTATATTGATTTGTATATTGTATTTTTGTATATTGTATATTGTATTTGTGTATTGTATTTGTATATTGATATTTAGTTTATCTTTTTTAAATTACACAACATTTCAAGCCATCAGTTTTCTGAACACAACTGTGAATTTATGACATGGTGTTTGATATGTAGTGTTTCCATGTTCATTATTTTCTAAATAACCTGTTTTAATATTTTAAGTTTCTTTTAAATCCATTTATAACTTAGATGATTTCCAAATATCTGGGCGCTCTTATTTGTGCGTATATTCTGAAGTATTCAGTTTTGGTGTTTTTGTTTATTTTGAGACGGTCTCACTCTGTTGCCCGGGTTAGAGTGCCATGGCATCAGTCTAGCTCACAGCAACCTCAAACTCCTAGGCTCAAGCAATCCTGCTTCAGCTTCCCAAGTAGCTGGGACTACAGGCATGCGCCACACGCCACCATGCCCAGCTAATTTTTTTCTATATATATTTGTTGGCCAATTAATCTCTTTCTATTTATAGTAGAGACAGGGTCTTGCTCTTGCTCAGGCTGGTTTCGAACTCCTGACCTTGAGCAATCTGCCCGCCTTGGCCTCCCAGAGTGATAGGATTACAGGCGTGAGCCACCATGCTCAGTCTCAGTTTTGGTTTCTTACAATTGGTTAAAGAATATTGTCTTTAAAACTTCCTTTTATTTTAAATTATATGAGATCTTGTTTAGACCTAATGTATCTTCTTCATAGGGTTGTTTGAGGATTATAGGAAGTAATGTGAATAAAATTTTGAACACTGTGCCTAGCACACAGTCAGTGCTTAATAATTGTTAGCTGTTACTATTTTCCAGATTTGGAAAGCCATCTTTTTTTATACTTCTAATGATTGTTTTTGTCTTTTTTGCTCAGTTTTCTTCTTCACAAGTAGCTTATTTATAGATTGAATTTCTGTGATTAAACAACTGTATAGTTTGGGGATAAAATGTGAAGATACATTTTAGAGAGAAGCTGCTTTTTATTTAAGAGAATTCAAATTATTTGGATAATACCTTTATGGGAGTAAATATCCTGGATTCAGTTTTTACAAGGCCAGTTATTCCACACAGTTGAACACTATTCCATGGTCATAGGTTATATCCAGCAAGCAACACATTAGTGGTAACAAGGGAGACTACAATTAGAAAAATAGTTTCAAGTATCCATAAGAGAAAAGCTACCATTATTTTTATATGCAACAGACAGGTTTTTAATTAAATATTTTTGAAAGGGTAATACATTCACATGGCACAAGATTAAAAGGGACAAAGGAGCACACAGGGAAAGAAAAGTATCTTTCTTACCTTTTATCTTCCTGCTATATCCACTTTCCCTCCCCAGAGGTATCGTTTCTTATGTGTATTTCCATAGTCTATGCATGTACAATGATATGTATGTAAGCATATATCTCAGTCATGTAGTTCTCCATTAAAATCACTTGTATTTATGTCCTAATTTCTTTCTTTTTTCTTTTTTTTTTTTTTTTTTGAGACAGAGTCTCACTTTATTGCCCAGGCTAGAGTGAGTGCCGTGGCATCAGCCTAGCTCACAGCAACCTCAAACTCCTGGGCTCAAGCAATCCTGCTGCCTCAGCCTCCCAAGCAACTGGGACTACAGGCATGCGCCACCATGCCCGGCTAATTTTTTTTTTTTCTATATATATTAGTTG